>JAKTSS010000404.1:0-11372 GCA_030580355.1 Debaryomycetaceae sp. yHKB357
CCCCCCCTTTGGCGACCCGGCCCCCCTCCTCCTGCCGCCGCCCTGGGCCGCCGCCGGGCCCGGCAACCACGCCCACCCTCACTCGGTCTTCACCGTCGCCTTGGCCGCGCCCTGGCCCGTGAAGGCCGCCAACGACGTGGCCTGTCTCCTGTTTGGCGTCTCGCAGAACTCGTTCGCGTCCCTCTCCTTGATGGACTTGATCGCCCCGCAGTTTCGTCCCTTTATCGCTAATCGGCTTGCCCGGCTCGTGCACGTCGACACCGATCGGCGCCGCCTCGCCCGCCAGAGCTCGCGTGCCCTGGGCCGCCCCTTCAACCCTGTAAATGCCCTGGCGACCCCCGACCCCAATCAGTCATCACACCCCGCACCCGCAAGTCAGTCATCACACAACCCTAATCAATCATCACACATCACAACCTTATCTAATCAATCATCACACATCACAACCTCATCTAATCAATCCTCACACCTCACTCCCACAAGTCAGTCATCACACAACCCTAATCAATCGTCGCTGACTGCACCCTCATCCAGTAAACCATCACGCTCCACACCTAGCTCATCCCACACGTCCCTGGACATCCCGGACCCGCACCACCTGAACCTGAACCTCCTGGACCTGGTCTTTGCCGGTGAGGTGGTGGCTATCGTGCGTCCTGGAGACCAGCTCTATGCGTGGACGTCCATGTGGGCAAAACGCCGCGATAACCTCTTGATCATCATGTTTGACCAGATCCTGTGTGACGCCTTTGACGTGGCCGTGTCCTATGAGCACCCCAGCAACCCCGCCGACATTGCCATCGACAACTTGGCCCTGGTCGCGGGCCGCTTGCTTCCGCCCGACCTGCTGCTGCAACTCCATCTGCTCCCGCAAGTTCTGCCCGCGCTCGCCCGCGACGTCCTCTCGTCTAGCGCCCTGCTGGACGCACACACCGTCGCCACCGTTAACGACGCCCGCTACTACACCTTCACCCTCGCAAGCTGTCGCGTCCCCGGTGCCGTCAGCGCCCACTCGATGGAGTCGGAGGCGCTCCGTACCGACCTCAAGCTCAAGGTGCACGCCATGCCCTACATCGCCGGCTGCTTCATCATTGATGCCCGCAACTGCACTGTCCTCGCCTGCAACAAGGCCGTCGCGAAAAACTTGTTTGGCCGCGGCCAAGAACTCGTGGGCTCGCCGCTAAACGACTTGATCCCCCACTTCTCGGAGATCTTGGCCGCGGGACTCGATCGCGAGCCGCATGTCAGCTTGGGGCCGGGCACCGTCTTGCCCGAACACTTTTTCCGCATGCACGATGCGTGGAGACGCAGCAAAGGCGTCGACCCTCTACCCCTATTCCTCGGGTCCCGGGGCCTTCGCGGGATGCACCGCGACGGCAGCACTATTTGGATAGACGCCCAGCTCAGGGTAGTGCTGCTTCAAACGTATATGGTGTGGATATCGTATACGCGCAGCAGCCCCGCCGCCACCACCACTACCACCACGTCCCCAACGGTAACGGTCGATCCGCCGAGCGAGGTGCATCGCAGCGACTCGACCAGGTCACGCCCCATGCCAGTGCCGTCGCAAATGAAATTGCTCCACCACAGGGACTTTGATTTCGCCCCGAGCTCCGAAGAGATTAACCGCCAGAACTCGACCCGCAAGGCGCACCGCGGCACCTTTGGCCTCCCCAGTCACTACTTTGACGACGATGCCAGTGCCCTCAACAGCAAGGACGTGCCGGAAGCAGCGGAACCTGCCCTGCTGCCGATGGCACACACCATGAGCGACGGCACCTGCTACTCGGAAGAGGAGATGGTGCAGCGCGAAGACGCTCAGCTCGAAAAGATGATTGCGCGCTCGACGCACTGGCCGAAGGCCGTGGGCCTCCAGCGCCGCTCAAAGAAATTCGACCAGTTCCGCGTCGTGCGAGATATGGGTCAGGGCGCATATGGCAAGGTGGTGATGGCCGAGCACCGCGACGACCTGGCGTACAAGGTGATTATAAAGTGCATCGACAAGGAACGCATCTTGGTGGACACGTGGGTGCGAGACCGCAAACTCGGGACGATCCCGCTGGAAATCCAGATCATGGCCTTTTTGAATGGGCACCGCCACCCTAACCTCATGTGCATTGTTGACTATTTCGAAGATAGCCGCTACTATTACTTGGAAACTCCCATATTTGGGAACCCGCACGCGATCGATCTCTTTGACTATATCGAGTTGCGCAAAGACATGCTGGAGCAAGAGTGCCGCTACATTTTCAAGCAGGTGGCGTCCACCGTGTACCACCTCCACAATAACGGGATAGTGCATCGCGACATCAAGGACGAGAATGTGATTGTGGACGAAAAGGGGGTCATCAAGTTGATTGACTTTGGGTCAGCGAGTTATACGCGGCAAGGCCCGTTCGACGTGTTTGTGGGGACCATTGACTATGCGTCGCCCGAGGTGTTGGGCGGAGAAAAGTACGACGGCAAGCCGCAGGACGTGTGGGCGTTGGGGATCCTCTTGTACACTATCTTGTACAAGGAGAACCCGTTCCACAATGTGGACGAGATCATGGAGGGAGAGTTGCGGTACCCGGTGCCGATCAGCACGGGCGCGCAGCAGCTCTTGACGCGGATCTTGGAACGAGACGTGAAGAAGCGGCCTACAGTGACGGATATCGTTGAGGACAAGTGGCTCAACATGAGTGATTAGACTGTGTGTACTAGTTGTGTCTGGCCCTGTAAATTTAGCATCGTATTCTAGTAGTTGACTGGTGGAAAAAAACGCGCCATCGCATAGCGAAACGCGGGGCACACTGTCGGCGGATGACACTGGCGCAGCTTCCAGTGACGTTCGAGGTGGCGAATAGCGACCTCGTCGTCTCCGTCACAAGCACCGCGTCGCACCTTGGTCTAGAATCGCTCTTTGACGACGGAGATTTCGCGTTTTCAATACTATTGACCCTACTGGATCATGTCCATGCCACTCTCGAGCTGCTGCGTGCTTCGGTGTGGGCGGCAACAGTGTCCACCGGCCTGTCGCTGTCTCATTCGCTCATGATGCATCTTGACGAGAAGAACTATGCCCTCAAGTTCGTGCCAGGCCCAATACCCGCGCTGCCTGCTGAATCACCGTGCCATGTGCCGCCGACCATCTTGACCCCAGCGGATTTGGAATCTGCATGCACAGACCATGTTGCTACTGACCCGCCCTCATATCTCAATATGCTTCCGCCTTGCTCATCAAACGAATTGCAAATGGCAAGCTCTGACCCCCTCGAGTTCCTTTTATCGCGTTACTATAGCTCACTTTACTCGTTGCAGACCCCCTTGACTTACTTTACAAAATCGAGTTTGGCCCGCTTCACCCTATTGTGTACTCAACTGTCTCCGTCTACCATCCTCGAAACACTCATACTCCCCATCGCCAAGTTCGACGCCAGACACGAGGGTCTCTTTGGCTTGGTTGGCCTCTTTTCGCAGCTGCATCGCGAGTTTTCTACTGCCATCACGCCTCGAGAAGCCTCTCCTGCTGCTACACCCCCAGGGACTTCTCCAGTTGCCACGCCCAAGACCTCGTCGACGCCAATAGTGACAGATACTCTCCATCCTGACTCTCATCCCTTACCAGCTGCCGAAACAACTTCGGGTACCTCACACATGGAAGAACAACCTCTTCAAACTACGATAGAACACAAGTACCATGCAGACTTTATTGCATTACATGCGCCACTTATAAACTATTTTAATCAACTCAATACAGACACCGATTTTGAAAAATCGGCCGATCCTAAAGTTACCGCCACCAACTCGGACAAGCTTCAGTGTCTCGTGCTCCAACTCAAAATGCGCGAAGCGCAGCTCCAGCTCTTGCTTTCCCTAGAGTTGTTGATCGCATTGAAGTTGCAAGAACAAGACTTTCTCACTTTGGGGGCCAAACGTGCTCGTCAGGACGCTACACGACAACTCCGCAAGTCTACCACTGCCTTGGTTCGTAAGAAACGACGCAAAAACAACTTGGTGCCGACGTTCCTAGGAATGGCCGTGGATCCCTCGAATGATGAATCTACTCCTACGCCTCCCAACCAGGCTATTTCAATTTACAACAATATCCATTCCCTTATTGATCGCATGCTGCTATGGGACGCACTCTTATCGCCAGAAGGCGATAGTTCTGAATCGTACTCGTATACGTTTTTTGCTCACGTATTGGTGCCATACTTCTCGAAGCGGCTCCCTCTTGTCACAAAACACATTGTAGGCGAATACAAGCTGCTGAACCTCAAGCTTGTTTCGGAAAAGGACGTGGAGAAGGAGGCACGCCGTGCAAAACGCGCTTCGTCACGTACAGAGTCTCACCAGCAGCAGGCGCCGCCATTACGCCGCACCCTCACCGCCGACGATGCCACCACTACCGCCTTGTCCGGATTAAAGCGATCAAAATCTACCCTCTCCTCATTGAGCTTTGCAAAGCGACAGGTAGATATAAACGAACTTGCAGCCGCGACTGATGTTAAGCCGCCGCCGCCAAGTCCCCTGGAACCTAGCTTGCTGCACCTGATATTCAAGAGTATGCGCCGGCGCAAAGACACTAAAACACAGGAATCGCAGTCGCAGGTGGCGGCAACGCCCATGAAGCCGCGGTCGCAGATTGTACGGTCGCACAGCATGCCCATGCCATTGAGCGATGTGGAGGAAACGCCCGGAAAACCTCGTCCGGTTTTCTTGGTGGAGCAGGCATCATCTGCCGTTCCACAGACGCCGCGCGCGCCTCGCGTTCATTCAAATGGAGTGGAATTCGTTACGCCGAATCCTCGTGTATTGGGCACACCAAAGCCAAATCATCACGCAGCTATATTGGCCACACCCAACCCTCACGGAATTATTCTGGCCACACCCAACCCTCGTGGGAAGATCTTGGCCACACCCAACCCGCAGAGACTATTCAGTCGCAGCATGACTACAGATGTAAATATGATTTCGAGTCCGTTCGTGATGAGCTCTCCTGCAGCTCCTGGCCCTGTCGCAGTAATCCCCAAGACGCGAGAAGAAAGTGTTTTCGAAAGAGAACTGGGGGAACCCTCGCTTATTCCACCCAGCTCGCCTGTGAAGCCGGTAAGACAAAGAGCTGCCAAAAAGAGAGTTGCTCCTCGCAAAATCAACTCATTGATTTCACATTATGGTGCAGGCAATAGTGAAAGTACGTCCGGTGGCTTGACCAGTACTGGACTCACCCAACAAGGCCCTGGCAACTCGAGATACTTGGCATCTGCACGACAAACCGCGAAGCCCGCATTAAATCCCGAACAAGACAATTCAAAACGTGTTTTATGCGCCTCAAGAACCACAAAGACCGCTCCGTTGCATGATGTATCCATCTCAAAATTTACAAGTCCCACTATGAAGGTTACCGGTTTTGCTTTAAAACATAAAAGTGTCCACTCGGAAAGTGCCACTTTGAAAAACGGTATACCCAACTCGGAGTTCGGAAAACCAACCTGTTACCATGACGAGCTTACTGCGGGGTACTCACAAGAGATAAGCATACCCATCGCAGAACACAACAAGGATATTGCACAAGACACTATTCCTGAGAGCGCACCTGCCGCGGATATCGAAATACCCAGCCAAACTGTGCCTCAACTCGATACGCAGCAACGAATGGAGACGGCCACAAGTACCGCTACGGGTGCCAACGGCCTGGATTCCGACAGTGACTTTGAGCGGCTTACGCTGGCGCCTGCAGCGCTACCGCGCACGTATGCTCGGCGCAGTCAGCGGAAGCGTTAGCGGTCGGGAGTGGTCAGGAAGCTGGCAGCATGTGATGCGGCTCAACGAGACAAGTTACCATGGGAACGTGACGAAACGAAACAAACGTTTGCAACCTTACAAACACAATGAACGCTTTCGACCTGATGATCGTATTCAACCTGACGAATGGAATCAACCTGACGAACGCGTTCAACCTGACGCACACTTTCAATCTGTCGAAACAAACAACCCCCTATAATGCGATTTCGCCGAAAAAAATGCCCCGGACGATATCGCGACCATCGTGTTGCTCCACCACCACCAGCGCCAACGGCTCCCCGATTCGCTGTTGTAGGCGAGCTAGTAAGTCATCCAGTATGCGTTCTCCACTATCATCCAGCATGGGCTCGTCGCTCTTGTCCACTTGCATCTCATCATCATTGTCATTATTATTTTTATCAGTATCATTTCCTGCACTAGTTTTCTCGACATGAGTAACATCAACTCCAATTGCATTACCGTTTTTATCATTTGTATCAGTCTTTGGCACCACGAGCTTCCGCAACGCGTCCATCGCGGCATTCTGCAACACAAGACGTTCCAGGTCTGAAATGTCCAGACAGGACAGAACCAGCAGCCACCAGGCCTTGAGGTTTCCCACAAGCACGTGCGAGACCACCTCGCGTCCCATATTTCCGAGACCGAGGAGCGCACCGAAATGAGTGCCGGCGGGTTTGCCTGGATCCAAGAGGGCACGCAACAAGGTGCGAGTGACCCGCGGGCGGAGGGTGGAGAAGGACAGGCCATACTGGACGAGGACATGGCGCAAGAGGACCGCTGCGAACTCGCGGACCGCCAACTGGCTGCGCCATGCCTCGTCGTCGTCCGAGGGGAGACGCGATCCGGGCCCGATCCGTTTAGCAAGCAAGAGCGTGAGGATACAAGGCATGAGGGCGTGCACGTACGGATCAAGGAACACGGTCTTGTTGTCTGCGAGTGCCAGGATAACCTCGAGCATAGTTGTTAGAAGCTCGATGGAGCGCAAATGGTTTGTGATCTGTTCGGCGACAAACTGAACGAGGTACGGCACGAGCTGGTGGAGCCCCGGATCGTTTTTCAAGCTCGATAGGGCTGCCATCTTGAGGTGTTCCTGGCTAGGGTCCAGCAGGACAAGGACATGGACGACCTTGTCAAAGTATAGTTTGAGCTCCTTGGAGAGGACGTGCTTGACCAACGGACGATGGGGCAATGCGGGATCCGGCTTCGCGGAGGCACCCCCAGACCCAGCACCGTTGCCTGGACCCACATCCAACAGCGAGGAATCAGAACTGTCGCCCAAGAGATCCTGTCCGACAATAGTTGCGGTCGCGCCGCGTATGGCAGGGGGCAACGCCTTGATCTCCGCCGGAAGAGGATTCTGCGGAACGATGGGCTGGACACCCTCTACTGCGAGCCAGTGTGCGGTGAAGGTGGAATGGCGGGGCACGGCCGGCAATTCAGCATTGACCAATTTTTCAAAGTCGACGGGCAGTTCATCGAGGTAGTAGAGGGTGTGTCCCCCGCCGCCGACAAGCGCCTTCTTGAAATTGACGGGCAGGGCCGGGTCGTAGCCGTAGAGGGGCTCGATGTTGAGGAGACGGAGGGCGGCGGCAATATCCAGAGAGGCGAGGGTCTTGCGTTTCGAATGGCGCATGAACTGGGCGGCAGCCTCCAAGATTTCGTGGATGCGGTACTCCACGTCCATGGCGAGATTTCTAGCAGCGTCATCCGGAAGCGAGATGCCGAGCAGATCAGCCGTGTCTTTGACAGTATCGTTGGGAGACCATAGGGAGTGAGAGAGTGGTACCTTTGTGGGATCCATTGTCAGGATGGTGAATGCAAGGGCGGGTCGTGGGTTCGAAGCATGATTGTTTACTGTGATGACTCAAATGTATGCAGGATACCTCACTACTAGGGGTACTGATGTTCGTGCTTATAGCCGTTTTACGATGGGTATTGGGAGAGGTTATGTGAGTGAGGGCTGGGTGAGTTGAGGTAATGTCGAAGGGCTACCCTCTTCTGATTTGAATGGATAGTCTGTTAATTTGTGGCCTACTTTACTCAAGTGTCATCGATTCTCACAGTCTCCCCTTCAATCGCGCCTGACTCCTTCTCAACCGCTCTTGTTGGGCATCGTAACGCTCCTGGGCTGCGCGTGCAGCTGCTTCCCTCCCACTAGCATTCACTGCAGGAGTAGTGCCGCGCTTTTCTTCCTGAACACGGTTTTCCGTAGGATTGGCGGCTGCAGTATTCCTACTGGAACCAACAGTGAGTGGCTTTTCACTCACAGACTTCCGACTTATGCAGTTGCCCATTCCGTCGGTGGAAGTAAAAGTGTCGTAGCAAGGACTTGGTTGATCGCAGTCTTATCGCTAGTGGTGGGGAGCTGTACTGCGTGTTCAGGTCCTACCGTGTTTTAGGTTTTATGCCAAGGAATCTTGCGAGGCGGTGCAGAACTTTTTTCGCAGTAAACTTCCTTCCGTGGAGGTGACTTCCGTCATTCTACTTCAGATCTGATCACACACCTAGGTTATGTGCTCTGTAGCTTGGCCTGAAAACAATACTGAGAGTGCACTACTTTGAGGCTGGCCGCCCCAGCTATCTAGGCCACTCCCTCGGCATGACCGATAACCTGATCATGTTTTTGCTGGCATAGTCTTGCACGGGAAATGTGGACTGCAGTCTTCTTCCATGCGACCCCGTACCATGGACGCTCTTGGCGACACCGGGTTCGCGATGATCAAGCAAATAGTAACAGCTTACCATGGCATTGCCTGCATGTGAGATTCCACACTTGAAGGCCTAGACTTCGTGTAGAAGAGCACGAGAAGTCGCTTTTTCTAGATGAACAGACTCGAGACGCTTACTCCCCCCTAGAGTTGTGCATCCCTAGCAGAATGCATCTCTCTTCCTGCGGTTCAACGGTGCCATCTCATAGTAAAATCATTGCGACGTTGCTATCTCTCAGACTTTTGCCGCTTTACGTACATTGCTATCCGGTCGCGAGAAATGCGTGGTGAAAGCGGAGAGCACAGTTACTATTAAATTTGCCACTTTGCCATGTTGCCACCAACTAATACTCTTGCGAACATTGCAACGCGCTCGATCAATACTTGCAAATTGCTGTTTGGTCGCCAGCAACGCGACATGTGACGAGAAGCACAGAGATACCGATTCGATGTTTCCACATTACCCCGTTGCGAGCGAAATTTATTGCTTTTGGAATGGCCTTGCAATTCGTCATACGACCACCAGCCTTTGTGACTCATCAGGCAACGTCCAAGGCAAATCCATTCCATCCGTATGAGTTCGCGCAGGTTTCGGGTCAAACACTGGCGCGAAGAACCCCCCCTGCGTGCCATAGCCGCACCGCCTACGCCGATTCCGCGTGCATCAATCGATCCTCATTCTACGTTCGATATGTAATTGGCATTTTTTGTCGGTAACGTAACAATCAATACTGTTGGTATTGGGTCGCGGGAATCCCGCATCCCCATCATGCCACTAATTTTGCCCTTTGGATTTTGACTCAGAACGCAATCGCAACTATAATGATCCTCATTACTTGATCACTACGCATTGGCTTGTCCACGAGCTCGAAGAAAATGCCTTATCTCATAACTCTGTTCGACACATGCAGCGAGCATATATCAGTCGCCGTCAGCTTCTCAAGTTTCAATTTCATTCAAACGAAACACAATAACTTGGTCTGTTCTCGGAGGAACTCCAGGACACAGAATCTGGACGGGAAAAGAACAACAGCTATTGACAACAATAAGAAGCGACGGAATCAGCCGAGCAGGGCCCAAATGCCAAGCCCTGCAACACCTGCGCGAACCAAAGGCATGCTGAACGCCTCCTTTTTTTGCAAAGGGGTGTCTCCAATCCCGACTAGCGCACAAAGCCGACGGCGAATTTCCATCCACATTTACTTGCCGATCTGTGTTATGTGCACGTAGTGAAGTCATCGAGCTCACAGTCTTACAACGTCTATTTTCTTATCACGCCCACTGCGTCAAAAAGATGTTTCTGGATACGCTATCAAGAGTTGTATCCGAATACGTCATCAGGGGCAGTTACTGGGTTCAATCTAAAAAAGCTTTTACGTTCTTATCCCTCAGAAGTGAGTGGTTGCTTTTGCATTTCGTATCATCCGATTCGAAAGAAAAATCCAACGAAGTCGTTGTGCGGCGAAAGTTCTGCGTGCACAATCAGTCGACGTTATGCTAACTCAGTGCGACCAGTCCTGCAAACTCCTGCCTCATATAAGGAGTTGTGGTGATTTTGTTAAAAGTCCTGGTTGTGGATATAATTGCTAGCAATAAATTGACCTCAGGTTATTCGCTTGATTCCTGCGCCAACAGTTGCTGCTCCCCACTTTGTCTCCGTTTGCTGGACACCACCTTCAACAATGCGCCAAAATCGTCTTGGCAGAGACACTCTCATCATGAACCAGTCCGAAGCATTGCTTAAACAGTCTCGACATGGGGTATAAATTCAAGCAAATTTCCTTCACCAGTTCTTCCTCTTCATTACCAGTGCTCTATCATCTCACGTCGTGCATCATCAATGTTGTTTATCAATTTCCTTGTTCTGACTTTTGCTGCGGCGGCGATTGCCCGCAACCCCATCGGCAGTCGTGGTAATTCAGCCTTGAGAGAGGTTGCTGTTGAGGATGCCGCTTTTGATGGCGAGGAACAGCTCATCGGAGAGGTTCCCAATGATTCGGCCGACCTTCTTGAGAAGCGTGTTGTGCATCCTGTTAGCAACCAAAGGAACACGAACAAGCCCAAGAACAACCACCACCACGGGAAGAGGGAGGACGCCGAGGGTGACGCGCTTGAGAAGCGTGTTGTGCATCCTGTTAGCAACCAAAGGAACACAAACAAGCCCAAGAACATCCACCACCACGGGAAGAGGGAGGACGCTGAGGGTGACGCTCTTAAGAAGCGTGTTGTGCATCCTGTTAGCAACCAAAGGGACAAGAACAAGCCCAAGAACAGTCACAACCGCG
The DNA here is from genome assembly GCA_030580355.1 of Debaryomycetaceae sp. yHKB357. Lineage (NCBI taxonomy): Eukaryota > Fungi > Ascomycota > Pichiomycetes > Serinales > Debaryomycetaceae > Debaryomycetaceae sp. yHKB357. The sequence goes on from JAKTSS010000404.1 coordinate 10,781, forward strand.
GGAAGCGGGAGGACGCCGAGCAAAACCCTCGGCCCAAGACTCTGGGCCAGAACGAGAAGCGAGGCGTTGCCCATCCCAGACCCTTGCCCAAACCCGTTCCCAGACCCGATGGAAGCGTGGGCTACTAAGGTGCTTCATAGCCTAGTGCCTGCCATGCTTCGGTCCTTCGGGGATCCTCTTTTTTTACTAGTTTTATATGAGCGTTACATTTGATTTTGAATAAGCATGTTTTAGTAGGTGAGATGTATCCATGTGGATGGGAATTCAAAGAGCGCGATTCAAAACAACGTTACATTTCGCAGTAACTGCCATGGCAGTTGATTGCACGCTATTTCACGCATATCGATCTACTGAATTTCAAAGCTGCAGAGCCGGCTGAAGGTTTGGTAATCATTCGAGTTGTATGCTCTTTTCGACTGTCTCATTACACCGTGAGGCGCTGTGCATTGGAAGGTTGGTAGTACGTCTTGAATCATGAGTATCCCATCAGTATCTGAATTAAATGAAACTGGAATATATATGTACATGTTTTCCCCGAGGGGCCGATCACAGGCCAATTTAATAACTAGAACCATCGAATGGCGACTTGTTC
>JAKTSS010000405.1:0-11347 GCA_030580355.1 Debaryomycetaceae sp. yHKB357
CCGGGCACCTCCACAAAGGGACGCACAAGGAGCATATCGCTTGCCACCACCATGCTGCCGTTCGGGCCCGGAACCACCACCAAGGTGCGATCAAAGCTCTTTTTCGTCAAGGCGGCCTTCTTGTGGCGGTGCGACGGGGCAGCGTACAGGTTGCGGCCGCGACTGCTGCCATTTGCGGTCGCGTTCGCGCTCCCGGCATGCGGCGCGCTCTCGGGCTCGCCGACCTCGTCGAAATGGCCGTGGAAGCTGATGAGGATCCCGCCGAGTTGCGGGTACGGGAACGCCTCCATGCTGTACGAGTGCGGCGCGGTTTCCAAGTCGTGGCGCAGTTTCGGCAACAGGGCAAAGAGGGAGGCGGTTTGCTGCGGGCCCATAGCCACGCGGGACATGCGCGAGCGGGCGCCCAGGATGCGGGCCAAGTTGCGGGAGTGCGGGAGGTAGTTGCCGAAATCGGTGGACGCATTGTCGGTGGCGCGGAACCGGTTCGGGGCGGGTGCTCCCGACGCGATCAAGTGCGGGTGCGATGCGTCAAAGGAGCACGAGAACTGTGAGCTTTCGGTGTATAGCACGAGCAACGCGCGGCGGTCCGAGTCCCATAGCTTATAGTAGTTTGCGATGAAGGCGGTCGCGGTGGCGCCCACGTCTTCCGACAGCAAGAACATTGGCGATTGCGGGGAGAAGGAGAAGCGCCAGTGCTGTTGCAATGCGGCTTCGTCGCGGAGGAGCTCGCCATCGACCACCACAAGCCGGGGGAATGCCTTTAGCAAGTCAGCTTTGAGCAACGTTTTCTGGTCTGGGGAGGCATTGACGAGCATGGGATTGCCGGCGAGGACGAGCTCGCGCAAGTAGTTGAAGCGGTGGCGGTAGGACTCGAATAGGCGGAACCGGTCAAAGGCATTATTGGCGAGAGCAAGGTTCTGGAGACGGGGGAAAGCGAGGGCCAAGGCGGTGAGGGCAGATAGGTCCTTCAAGTTGTTGTTCAGCAAGTCTATGCTGAGCACGTCCAAGTTTGCGTCTTCAATGACCCTGGAAAGGGCGGGGAAGAACTTTGCGGTGGTGGAGATGCTGGAGAAGAAGCCGGTCGCGATGAGTTCGTGGTCCGCGTGCACGGAGGCCAAGTTGAGCAAGCGGGACTGCGGGGAGTAGCGGCGGGCGAGGAACGCGCGGAGGCTGGGGATGGCGGGGCCCTGGTCGTGGGGCGGATCGGGCAAGGCGAACTTGAGGGGCCGGCCTGCGAATTTGACGCCCTGCCACCTTAGCAATTCGTTCGCGTCTTTGCGGGAGGAGAGGAAGCCCGTGAGGGCGTTGGAGACGGGATCGACGGAGAAGTTTGCGACGACGATGCGGAACCTTCGGGAGATGAAGTTGATGCATTCCTGGGCCAGCAGTCCGTTCCAGCCGGAGATTTCGACCGGGATTTGCGGTGGGGGTTGGTGGTGGTGGTGCTGTTGTGGTTGTCTGCCATTGGAGTTGCCGCCGCCGGAATTGCCGCCGCCTCTGCTTCTGCCTCGGAAACTCATCGCCTTGAGGGTGCACCTTGATTTGAAATTTAGCTTGTCCGGAACAGGTGCATTGGTAGTATGCAGGTGTCGTATGCTTAGTAATGTTTACAGATTATGTAATTATGAGACAGATGCATGGCCCTGATAAGTAGTCTTCCTCAAGAGCTGGGTAGTGCTTGGTGACGGGTGGCATCAGTGTAGGCGTGATGTACAGGTTGGGATGAGGCAGTAGCACAGGTCTTGTGACGCTTTTTTCATTCGCTTACGACTTATAGTCATTCCGAGTTACGTGACCCACTGCGATCTGTGTACCACTGGAGAGTACCAGTGAGTATCTCCTGACGATCAACTACTGTCGGTGTGCAGCCTCAGGTACTCACTACTGCGGGCAACTCACTTCCGACCATCTCTTTGCGATGGTAATTTGAATGGCTGCGAAAAAGTTTTACGTCTGTAGGAGCATCGGGACGACGTCTGTACCCTTACGATGTCCCCATGTGAATCCCCATGCTACCTCAATCTGATTCACTACACATTAGATTCACACCACATTAGATTCACACCACATTAGAACCCGCAGATCTACTCCGGGTTCCGCAACTTGCCCACCACAGCGTACTTTGACAGAAAGAGCTCCTCCCACCCGTCCAATGCCTCCTGTTCCGCCGCCAGGAGCCCTTCGAGCGTGTCGATGGGCTGGTCTAGCGGCGTCAACACCTTATCCTCGAACGACCCTAGTGCTAGCCCGCGCAGGGCGTCCCGCCCGGCAAAGTTCTCGTAGGGGCCCCCCGGCCCGTAGAACAGCGCGCCCTTCAGGACGTCGTAGACGGTGCCCTTGACGGCGATGAGGATGCGCGGCTTGACGCTCCCGTTGTACGGGGCAAGGCTGCGCGGGGTCCAGTCCCGGGGCAAGACGTCTGCCGCGGCCCCCGCGTTCGCCGCGTCGAGCGGCGACAGCTCGACCCCGTCAAAGAGTTTCTTGAGCAAGAAGGCAATGGCCAAGACGACGATGATGGCAGTAAGCATTCGCAGGCGGCGCAATCGTGGTCCAGTGGTGCGATCTCGCCCGGGAGCCCGTCCAGTGTAGCCGATCGCCCCGAAAAACCTCATCACATGACAGTTCACCTTCACTACCACATCCTTACCACATCCTACCACATCCTACCGATGCGCAGTATCGTCTCGCTCGACGCGCTAACCCCGGCGAACAGCGGCGTCCTCCGCGTCGTCGCCGAGTCGGCGCTGCTCCGCTTCCCCGAACCGTGGTACGCCTCCGCCCTCTCGCCCGACCTGTTCGTGTCCATCGCGTACTACGCCGAGGTCCCCGTCGGCTTTGTCCGCGCCAGGCCGCTCGCGTCCAGGAAACCGCTCCTGGCCTTCGAGGCGATCCAGCACCTCCTGCTCTCCAAGAACACCGCCCCGGCCGCCGTCTGCATCGAGTGCATCGCCGTCTTGCCCGCCTACCGCCGCCACGGCATCGCCTCGCAGTTGTTGCAATGGGTGCACTCCGAGACCCGCAAGCGCTTCATCAGCCTGCTTTTGGTCCATGTCCCAGCACACAATGTCGGCGCTCAGAAGTGGTGTGCCCACCACGGCTTTGCTCAGGGCGACTTGATCAAGGGGTTCTATGCTGACGGAGACTCTTCAGATGCGTTTCTCTATACCTGCGAGTTGGACAGCAAGTGATTTGGTGTTGTGGTTGCTGATGATGATTGTGTTTGGGATTTACAGGTGGTGGTCGTTTATGATGATTGAAATATACAGGTGGTGGTTGGTGATGCACAATACTGCGTGTCACCGTGCCACGGATCCACTTCTACACCTTGATCTCTAGTGCTGAACCCCGTATCCCACTGGATTGCCAGAGTACCAGCAAGTGCCATTGTAATCAGGCACACATCATCACTTATGATAGCTGTTTCACTCCACCTGATCTGCACGCCTCTCCTCAACACTGTGTAGAAAACCTGTTCAAGTTATAAACCCCACGCCGCCAACCGTACCATTGGGAGTTGTTTGCATTGGACTCCAAACGTCGACTTTTATAAATGCTCGTCGATTAGTGATACTTTCCTATCAAAGTTACTATTGTGGGGTATGACCTCCTTGTGAGGTTCGGTAAAGTGTGCAATGCTAGCTGGTGCGCTGGAAATGACAGCATCAAGACTAGAGACCTAGTTTGGTCGTTAGTTCTCCTGAAATGTCTGTAAGAGACGGTTCTTTTAGAGACTAATCATGTAAGAGAATAATCGCATACACTTGAAGCATTGCACCACGTCCGATGTATTAGAGTTTTAATAAAGAAGATTGAAAGGACGTGGCATCAACAAGTGGATGAGGGGCCTCGTGGTCAAGCGCTCTTGTCAAAGAAGAGGGAAAATACTTGAAACGACCTTGAAACGTTCATTCCGCTCATATTCGTATTCTGTGGGGCTCAATTGGTGATCACACAAGCTATCGCACTCCCACTGACTTGAAGGAAAAGTGTTGTGCGATGCAGCACCACTCTCAGCTATCTTCGGCTTCTGGCGTTTTTTGTGCCAGAATCTCATTGAGATTGAGCCAATGGTGTTGTCGAAATTATTCGAGCCGCTTCACACACCAAAGTTGACATGAGAGCTGCTGCAGACAGGAATTCACGGCACAATTGTGTTGCTATGCGAGTCGAGCCGATGACAAATATGCATACAGTATAGCATCAGTACCAATTGCAGGCTTTGCGGGCGTGAACAGGTTCGCGCAGTCGCAGAAACACATTCAAGCGTTTGAAGCGTGAATTCTTGTATTCTGTTGTTGGAATCGTCGCTTTGTACCGCGAAAACGCAACACATTTCAGCGCTTCTACGGCCTCAGTGTATATTCAAGCCTATTCAGTGGTGTCCCAATAATCGTGATAGATCAACGTGAGGTCTTTCGCGACACGCTGGTGAAACTTGGCCCAGTGCTAAATATAAGGTCCTCGCAAAGCAAGCTGAGCGTGTAGGCATCGTCCCAATTGGGTATCTATTAAAGCCGCCACCAAAAGATCTGTACCCAAAAGACTTGTGAGAATTTGATCTCGTATCGCGTCGCAAGTACGAAGCAGGCGTAGTGACTCGTCCCCGACGGTTTTCACAAACCCAGTCCTCAACACTCAGTGATACTTGGCTGGCAAAAGTATACTACTACACTAGCGTTTCACTACTCAAGATCATAGTTGCGCACTCAGCTAGCGATTTCATCTTTTTCTTACCTACACAGGACATGCTACGACTCGTCCTCGGTGTCGGTGTTGATATCGGTAAACACACTGTCATTGTCGCTGTCATTGTCGGCACCGTCGCCCTTGCCCTTGCCGCGCAACCCCGCCAAGGCCAGATCCAACTCGCTTTCCTCCTCCGGGTCCGAGATGTCCAGGTCGTCCGTGTCCGAGTCAGAGTCTGCCGCGGTTTTCGCGGGGCGGGCGGGCGGCGGCGGCGGCGCGCGCACGTCCATCGTCACGGGCACGTCCAAGTCGCCGCCAAAGTAGGCGTTGCTGCGGAGCACCACGCGAAAGTGCATCCGCGTCGGCTGCGGCGGCGTCGCCGCCAACCTGCGGAGCTTGAAGGTGCTCACCACCAAGCCGTCATTGTCGAGCCACTGCTGCGGCGACTTGGTCAAGTTCGCCAAGTCAATGTGCTCTACTTGGAACATGCCGTTGCCCTCCATCACCTTGCTGTCGCTCTGGCCAATGAAAAGGCCGTGGTACTTGAGGCGGAGGTCGGCGCCAAGGTGCGGCGCGTACGCGTACGGCAACTGGGGCTGCTCGCGGTTGGTGTAGACCGGGTTCAGCATGTACTCGATCGACTCGTCCGGCGGCGGCAACTGCACGTCCGCGGGGGCCAGCTTGTGTTGCGGCAGCTTCACCATAAAGGTGAGGGCCAACACGACGGTGGCGTGGGTCGTAACAAAAGGCTCGCCGGGGACCTCGAACGCGGCGTCGAGCAAGTGGATCGTGGGGACGCGCGACGCCACGTGCATGGCGTGCTCAAAGGCCTCGTCCAGGGCAATGCCCAAGGCAGCGCGGGCCTGGTCCGGGGGCACGGCGAACAACTTCCCGAGGCGCACGATATCGGATTTGGCGACGGCGTGTGGGTCGACGCCGGGCAACTGCAACAACTCGCGGTGGCGGGCGGTGGGCGGCACGGCCTGCACGACAGCGCGCTGCAAGTCCGTCGCGGCAAAGAGCACGTCAATGTTCCTAAAGTGGCCGGCGATGCCGACAAAGCCATTGATCAATTCCGGGAGCAACGCCACGAGCCTGACGGTGTCGGCGCGGGCGGCTGCGTCCGAGGCCGGTTCGCGCTGGGTGTGCTGCCACACCAAGTGCTGCGCCTGCGGGGACAGCAAGTGCGGGAAGCTGCTTTTGATCTCGGTGGACTCGCAGAGCCACTGCAAGACGACTTGCGGGGTCATCAAGTGGGCGGGGTTGCGGTTGACGAGCCTGCGGGTGAACAAGGCGGCGGAGTCAATGTGCAAGCCGCTCTTTGTGTGGGATTTGACGTTGGCCCACCACTTGCCGACCACGTAGGGGAGCACGGCGCCAAGCAACAAAAAGTAGATGACCACGACCAACTGGGAGTACTTGCCGTCGACCAAGAACTTGGGGAGCGCGTAGCCGTGGGTCTCTGGCTGGGCGCCGTCCGGGTGGCCGTAGCGCAAAAAGTTTTCGCGGGTGGTGGGGTCGGTCAAGGCCTTGTAGGCGGACTGGATCTTGATCCAGGCCGCGTTCAAGTTGTCCAAAAAGTCCGGGGCGGCGTCGTCCGGGACCTTGATCTTGTCGGGGTGGTACTGGACCAGCAACTTGCGGAAGCGCGACTTGATTTCCTTGTCGGTGGCGGAGGACAGGACCAGCAAGATCTCGTAGGGGTCGAAAAGAACGGTCTGGTCGGCGGGCTTGGCGAGGTAGAGGGCAATGTAGAGGAGCGCGGCCCAGCCGAGGAGGAGGAAGACGGCGGTGGAGTTGAGGACGGCGGAGGAGCGCAGGCGGACGCGGTGGGCGTGGACGTGCGGAGACGCCGACGCGAGCGAGATCAGGCCGGGGATGCGGGCGTTGGTCGCGTCCGAGGTCTTCAGGTGGCGGTAGAAGATGTTGGAGGCGTAGCGGATGGTGAGCGGGACGAGCACGAGCAGGAGGATTGCCATGACGAAGAACGGCCAGGCCTCGCCGGACTCATCGTAGGTGTACTCGTTGGCCATGGGGTTGGCTGATTGTTCAGTGGGGTTGAATTGAACACGATGCTATAGTGGAAGAGGTCATGTGATATGGGTCATGTGATATGGGTCACGTGTGGGTGATCAGGTGACCTGTGTCAGGTCTCCTGACCTAGAGGGTTGTGTCGCAATTATGTAATTGACTTATGACATGGTGGGACTAGGGAGGGTCGCGTCTCCACGGGTACTCTAGTGTTGCATCTGGAACTTGGTAATCAATTGGCCAAGAGCTTCTCGTCACTTTCTCTTTGTTTACCTGCATTCCTGCTTTTCCTATACTTTTTACCTGCTTCTTCCTGTATTTCTTGCAACTACCTGCCATTCCTGACCACGCTTTACTTGCACCTGACCACGCTTTACTTGCACCTGACCACGCTCTACTTGCACCTGACCACGCTTTACTTGCATTTTGCCCTGCAGACACCACACTGGCCGGTGCGGGCTACCTTGTCACCGATCCTGACACGCCTCCAACTCAACCGCATTATTTGATGGAAACCACCCCCAGTCACATGACCGGCATCCCTACTGATGGCTGCGAAACTGTGGCAGAATTGGCAGATACATACTAGTGGTGGAACAACCGGATCGGGTTCTCCACGTACACCATATCGTGCGCGTCGGCCGCGGCGAACACCGCCCTGTCCATCACCAGCCCCGACGGCGCCGCCACGTACTTTACGCCCAGCCGCGCCGCGCGGTGCACATTGTCCGGGAACGGGAAGAAGGCGTCCAGCAGGAGCGCCACCTCCAGCAACTGCGCCATCCACGCCGCGCGCTCCTCCGCCAGGAGCGGCGCGGGCACCTCCGCGAACTTGCTCTCGTACTCGCTCTTTTCGGGCTCCAGCGCCGGGACCTGTCCCGTCACGAACAAGTCAATGGCGTTGGACTTTTCCGGCCGCTTGACGCCCGCGGCCCACCGCATGCCCAACACGCGCGGGTGCTGCCGCATCCACCAGTTGTCCGCCTTGTCGCCCGCCAAGCGCGTGCAGTGGATCCGCAGCTGCTGCCCGGCCCCCAACCCGATCACCATCCCGTTCTTGGCGTAGCACACCAGGTTGCTCTGCGTGTACTTTAGTGCGACCGTCGCCACCACCAAGTCGAGCGCCCCCTGCTCCGTCAACTGCTTGTTCTGCAGCACAATCTCCTTGAACGACAGCCCCTTGATGATGGCGTCGTTGCGCTTCTGCTGCAACGTGATGCCGTACACTGTGCGCGACTCGAGCAGGTCCGGCGCAAAGTCCGGGTCAATCTGCAAGATGCAGTACTTGCCGCCCTTCTTGCGCCGCAAGATGGCGAGCGCCTCCGGCTCGTACCCGGGCGCGATCACCCCGTCGCTGACCTCCTTGGAGATGATCTGCGCCGTGGGCACGTCCACGATGTTGGATAGCGCGATAAAGTCGCCAAACAGCGACATGCGGTCGGCGCCGCGCGCGCGCGCGTACGCCTGCGCGAGCGGGCTCAAGTTGGCAATGTCCTCGACGAAATAGATTTGCTTTTCCACGTCCAGCAACGGGAGCCCGACCGCGACGCCCGCGGGGGACACGTGCTTGAAGGAGGCCGCGGCCGGGAGGTTGAGCAGCGCCAGCAACTCCTTGACGAGCGGCCACAGGTTGAGGGCGTCCAACAAGTTGATGTAGCCCGGCGAGCCCAGCAAGACCTTGAACGGGAGCTCCCCCTGGCTGACAAACGCCTGCGCGGGTTTCTGGTGCGGGTTCGCGCCGTAGCGCAACGGCAATTGCGACGTGTTCTCGGCGTACTGTTTCCTGAAAAAGTCTGAGATGGCCACGTCGTAGTCCGCGGTGTGCTCGAAGGCCTTGAGGGCGTAGCGGTTGCGCGTTTCCGCGGAGATCTCGCCGGCCTTGAGCTCGCGGAGAAACTCCGAGTAGTCAGCGGGGTCCAGCAAGATGGTGACACGGGCGTGGTTCTTGGCGGCGGCGCGGAGCAAGGTGACGCCGCCAATGTCGATTTCCTCGACGGCCTCGTCGATGGTGACGGCGGCCTTGGAGACGGTTTCCTTGAAGGGATACAAGTTGCAGACGACCACGTCGACCTTGCCAATGCCCTGGTCTTTCAAGTCCTGCTCGTCGGACAGGATGTTGCGGGCGAGAATGCCGGCATGCACTGCCGGGTGTAGGGTCTTGACGCGGCCGCCGAGCATCTCGGGCGCGTGGGTGATGGTGGAGACGTCCTGCACGGGGAAGCCCGCGTCGCGGACCAAGCGCGCGGTGCCGCCCGAGGCCAAGATGCGCACGTTCGCGTCGACAAGGCCCTTGGCAAGGTCGAGCAAGCCCGTCTTGTCGTAGACGGAGAGAATGGCCGTCTTGGCGGGCGCGGTAGACATTGGAGAAGGAGTCTGGTGTGGTGGAATTGATCAGTAGTAAGTTTTTTTCCAGTCCATCATGGTGGTCGTGTGAGGCTACAAATTGGTCACGTGTTTGCAGCCATTTTGCAGCCAGGGAGGTGGGTAACGATAGGGCGGAAGTGATGTGTTTGGAAGGCGTTGGACATGGAGACTCTTTGATCTGCTGAAATCTGCTGAGCGAATTGCTCTGTGGAAGATACTACTTGCCGATTCTCGCGGGCTCTTGCCAATACCTTGAAGAACATGGTGCGATTTTTACACTTACACCAGACAAGAAGGCTCCATGATCGGTCTTGACGTAAAAAAGACACACCGCAAATTTACCACAAGATGGTCTCAGCTCTGAATACAAGGTATACTTTACTTGAACAAGGAATACACTGCAAAAATGCTAAACACGCAACTACAAAACTGTTTGGAAAGGATCCTTCTACTACTCCGTCTTCCCTTCTTCTCCTTCGTCTCCATCAAATCCTTGTTCTCCTTCGTCTCCGTCAAATACTTCCTCTCCTTCGTCTCCGTCAAATACTTCCTCTCCTTCGTCTCCGTCAAATACTTCCTCTCCTTCGTCTCCGTCAAATACTTCCTCCCCTCCTTTTCCCCTACTTCTTCTGCAATCTGCTGTTCACAATCGACTCGAAAAGTGAAGAAAACTTGGAGTTGCACTCTTCCGGATAGTTCTTTTTATTATCCAAGCATTTCCGGAGACTTTTAACTAGTCCATGGAGATAGCTAATGAGCCGTTCGTCTTGCTTTTCTCCGCTCGTGTACCGCGCATATCTCGATTGGCCAATCCGGACCAAAGACCCCATAAATTCATACTCAGAGTCCGCAAACAACGGACGATACAATTCCTGAATCTTTGCCTCGATGCAATCGTTCGCCAGTTTATTGGGATGCGCTCTTTGGATCTCTCCCGCATCATGGGCAAAATCATTCAGAGAATCACTTCCTCTCCCGCAGCTCTGTAGTAGATGAGCATCACGTCGACAACGCTTTATAAAATTTCCTGGTAGTCTGCCGCAGTTGACTCGCTTTTTATCCCTGGGTATTCGGCGGCGCCGCTACCGGGCCGCACAGCCGCCAAGGCGGCACCAGCAGTGACCAAAAGAAGAATATTGGGAAGTGCATTGTGTGTGATAAAAATAGACGGCATCAGCCAGTTTTGCAGCTGGCGTCTGGCTCGTGTGGCTGTGCAGAGATGTGGATCCTAGACCAGACTTGTGATGACAAAACAACTCACAAACAAGACATGTTTATCAGTACAAGACTCAGACCCGCTATTTCATCGGAATGTATTCTCCAGACGATGCCAGTTTAATCGACCGTGCCACGCGCCAGCAGACGCGGTCGCGCACAAATGGGATCAGCCAACCGATGCGTGTCGCAACTGAATTCGGGCACTCTATAGCGCTTGCCCTGTCGCAACTAGATCTGGGCTCTAAAGCGCTTGCCCTGTCGCAACTAGAGACGGGCGCTGTAAAGCGCGTGCCCCAGTAGTTGATAACTGTGAGCAGCATTTCCCGATTCGCAGTCGGCTACTGCGATCTCATAGTAAAAGAGTCTCTAGATCTGCCGCGAAACTGTCGACGATAGAGCAATATTCCGTTTGCATTCCCCAAGCTCCGCTACCTGTTGTAATACGGTATGCATCGGTATGCGTCTGTGTGACGGTGCTATGAATATACCGGATACCACCCAGACCCTGGAGCCTGGATCGTGGTTCAAAACGGAAGGACCAGACGGACCAGGCAAAATGTCTCAGGTGTGAATGGTGTTGATCGTGACAACGGGAATAGGCATTACACAGGAGTTCTACAGTGTAGTCAGACCAGGAGTTCTACAGTGTAGTCAGACCAGGAGTCAAGCTGGACTTGAGATCAACTAGTGGGTATGATGCCGAGTGATCCTATTACCAACACGAATACTGAGCATTCCGCCAAGTCCTCATCTGGTTCCGTGCCGGCCATTGGCAACTACAGTCGTACCGGTGTCGGCTCTCCCAGTTGGTCACAAGACTAGCAAGGCTGATCAGGCATGCCCCCCTGTACCGGACGCGCCATTTCTTCTACTGTCGCTGTGAAAGTTCTAGCGCAACACCGTGCATTCGCATCGAGATCAAAGTGTTTGCTCGTGGATACGTCGATTGATGCCGCAAGTTTGCAAAGACAGACATGTCGGCGCGTCTTGGAGGATGTATCGTCTGAACAGCTAACCCAGCCGCATTCCGTAGGGAAGCTTGCCCCGC
>JAKTSS010000406.1:0-11326 GCA_030580355.1 Debaryomycetaceae sp. yHKB357
TTACCCAGGTCATTGGATGTTCTCTTTTTATCGGACGGGGGGTCCACGTTTTCAAACCCTGGGATGAAGAAACCACAAGGGTTCTGCAAATGCGGGTATACTCGCAAACAGTTCTCCAAGGCGAACGACTTGGCCTCTTCAGCAGTCGGGGGGAACGCGGTCTCGTGTGTGTTTTCGTCACCACGCTCGCGCACCTGCATATCCTTTCCAAAGACTTTCCAGTCACTCAACCCCTGGCGGCGGATCAAGCCGGGCAATTCCTTGTCGCAATTGACAAGACGGATTTGCGACCCCCATTTACGCAATGCGCCCGCGACTACGGCCTCGTTCTCGATCGGCAGTAACGAGCACGTGGAGTATACGAGCCGGCCTCCTCGCTTCAATAATTGTAAGCCCCGGTTCAAGATGTTGAGCTGGAGAGGGTGCAAGCCAAGTGCGTTTCCTACTGTAAAGTCTTTCCACACATTCACGTTTTTGCGCATCGTTCCGTCACCGGAGCATGGCACGTCGCATAAAATACGGTCAAACTTTAAGAATTCTTCAGCGCCCTGGAGCTTGAGGCGCGGAAACATCTGTGCGTCATGATTTACCACGATAAAGTTGGGCAGGTTCATGCGCTTGACTTGGTGTACCAACATGTGCGAACGCTTATAGTCTGAGTCGTTAGCCATGACGAATCCGGTGGGGAGCTCGTTACACAGGTGCAAAGCTTCGACCATCTGCGCCGTCTTGGAGCCGGGAGCAGCACACATGTCGAGCACCGCATGGTGCGGCTTGATATCCATAAGCAAAGGCGGGATCATCGATACCGCTTCCTGGCGGTAAATGTTGCCCACTTCGGTCTCCATGACCAAAAAGCGTTGAGTGGGAGCAAACTCCTTATTCTTTCTAATGACACCCTTGGAAACGTCCATCTGCCATGCCCGCTGTTCAGGATAGTATGCCAACTCCTTGGGCTCCAACTTGACGCCCTCGAACTCGACGTCCTTCAATTTTGAGACGTGATTCCTGACAAAGTTGTCTTTAATCTCGCGCGCGTGGTCCTTACTCCCGGTGATTCTGAAAGTGACGGGTAAATTATCCTGACACGCCTTTTTGAAGTCGTCCCACTCCGATTCAGGCACGATGTTGAGAGACTTGTAGTAGAGTTCCCATTTTTCGTTTTCACGGGGCGATTCGTCCCATGAAGTATGGCGATCCGTATCGGCCCTCTTCTGGAAAGTTCTTCCTGTCCCACCCTTGCCTTTGCGAAAGTCGCGTTTTCCCATGATGAACAATCGACGGAGTATTTTGAGTGTCGAATTTCGAACGCGATGAGGTGCGACTTTTTCCCCGGACTTGGAGGTAATTGTGCAGGATGGGATCGCGCACTTGTCAGCATGCATCACTCGCCCAGCAACGGTCAAGATGAGGAGCAGTGTGGCTGTCGCTGGTACTTTGCTGATATGTATGGTCATTCTACTATCCGTGAATATGTATTACTCGATGACACCATGTAGTATTACTCGATGACACCATGTAGTATAACTCGATGACACCATGTAGTATAACTCGATGACACCATGTAGTATTACTCGATGACACCATGTAGTATTACTCGATGACACCATGTAGTATTACTCGATGACACCATGTAGTATTACTCGATGACACCATGTAGTATTAAGCCGACCATCCCGTCGCATCCGTATTCAGAATTGTACGACATCCAGTCATCTTGAGAAATGCGAAGAAATCCTCAGGAGATAAATATGTGTTTGAAAGGTTTTTGTAAATGCTGCCAGATCGTAAACGATTGTGCTTTCGTGGCAGAACGTGCTTTCGTAGGCGCGACACCAAGAGATGTTCCGACATTGGGTTTCTGTTCTCCGAAACCTGGTCAATACACCACAGCTTCCAGAAGCAATATCTGTACTTTTTCAGCTATCAAGCTTGTATTTCTCAACAGCCTGTAAGGCTTAATATTGGAAGCTAATGTGGAGTAGCAATTCGTGTCTGCTTTGGCATACGTTCGTGGGAAACGATCTCCACATCCTGCTTTGTGGAAGGGGGCCTTCTTATGCACGCGCGTGCCTTAGAGTTGTCATGATGACATCCGTTTGTTGCATAACCCGGCCGGTCAAATCATCGACGGTTTCAGTGATACTTATTTCAATATAACATCAGAGCATCAATACTCTAGTACCTTCGGGCGAGAGCCCATCACGTTGAAAACAAGAGTCAGAAACAACACCATTGGTGCATGATAAAACAAGGGGTTTTTTGGATATTGAGTTTGGCAGCGACTGGGGTATATCATCCACCATTCTGAAATCCAAATATGGCTATCGCATAGGTACTTCCCAGCCAGGCGCTGCAATCCCACAGGCACTGTGTCCTGCCAATCGAGTTATCATGTTGGCGTACCCAACCTTTGAGGGGAGCAGGAAGTGCTCGAGAGATGTGACTTTGCAACACCTATTGGGCTTTTCTGGGCCCTTTCCTCTAGCTAAATTTGGCCGACTGAAACGACATCTCGTCAGAGTTTGCTCCTTGCGCTTGCCAAACCAATTAACTTTTCACTGAAAGCACGCCACTTTCACTTTGAATTCTTCATCGGCTTTCTGGCGAGTCTTTGGCAACAAAGAGCCCATTAATCCGGATCAGAGCATGTTTTCCTGCTGAGCGGAAGCACCGATGGTGGAGTTGTGACCACTAACAGGGCCTCTTTGTAATGCACTTGGTCATGAAGACTTTTCGTGGAATGAAACGTCTCACGTCGGGACGAAAACGAAAGCATTAGACTTTGTAAGAAATTCATCACTGCAAAGATGTTCCATGAAAGGAATAGAAGAAAGCCGATTGTTGAAGAAACAACGATGCTTTTGGAACAACACCACAGTAAGGCGATCGATCAAAAGTACGGGTCACCATCGGCTGCATCACTTTTTGATGCGGGCTCCATTTTGAGAGTATCTCGGTCCACCGAGCTCCCGTTAGAGTCAAGTGAGCTGTTTGCAGCATCATTAGGGAGCAACAACAGAGCAGAGGGCTGTTTGTCCCCGTAATTCAACTTCGCCGCGTTCGTTTGCTTCACGTCTCCCGTCTCAGGTTCTAGTTTCACCGCCCCATTCCCATCTTCATCCTCGTCTTCGTCATCGTCGTCATCTTCTCCGGATACAACTGGCGTTATACCACCCATCTCCTGCTTCAAATCATGGGAGTCGCTGTTTCTCTCTATCACACTATCATCGGCGTCCACATCATAGTCGATATTTAACGAAACGGAGTCTGTGGAATGCAGTTGACTCAGTTTTGATGCACGCTTAGAGGGTCTAGACTCGCCACGCTCCTGGCGCAAGGCCTGCTGCTCACGATACTTTGCTAGATAGATTTTCAAGACCTCGGCATAATTTTCAAAGCCAAGATCGTGCATGGAAAACAAAACATCTTCGCCATTGATGGTTTTGCGCTTTTCGCGAAGGCACTTGTCACTAGCCTCGCTTGTTATGAAGGATATGAGCTCGGAGACACACTCTTGCATACACTCCTTTGCGTCCTTGGAGACCTTGGCCGAGGGCGGAAGGGTGTGCTTCATGATACGAGCCACGTTGGCGATGGGTAGCCAGCGATCCTGCTCTCTCAACTCGACTTCGTGTGGATTGATGGTAGACGGGTCCATGTTTATCTTGTAGGCATAAGCGAGTGGTTGATCCTGTTGCAACGACTTTGATTAGCAATTGGTGGGGAAATGAGAATTGGGCAGGCCTTTTTTCTTCTTGTACCGTTCTGACCACATGAGTACTGGTCCGGGCAAAGCGAATCATGACGAAGAAGAGGATAAAAGAGCCAAAACTTCCTCCGGCGCAGTCTTCTTGATCATCATGCAAGTGATATCCAAGGCTGCTACATTCATTCTAAATCAGGCTCTCGTGAGACTAGTGTCCCCTGTCAGCATAGGTATCTCAAGCTACTTGGAGTTTCTTCTCTCAACCATTCTCTTCTTTAGCAGGGAAGCGGCTCGCTTGCTGGTTCAGCGCACAATTGTGAGCGGCAATCCCCTGTTGAAATCAAACACTTTGCAAAGCATCATCAATTTCGGCTACATTCCCATTTTTATTGGCTACCCACTCTCCGTGCTTGCCCTCGGAGTTCGAGCTTCGCTTTTCCGCTCACCCGCATTGGCACAACTTGCTGTTCACCGCACGATAGAAAGGATCACTCTACTACTGATATTCCTAGAATTGGCTGCAGAGCCCATCTACCAGCTCAAGCAGTTTGAGCTCGCGTTTGGGTTGCGCTCCAAAATCGAGGGCATTGCGGTGGTTTTGCGTTGCGTGGTGACTTTTGTGTCTGTTGCACTTGCCAACAAGTACGCTCTTGCAAAATCCTCCTCTACTGTTGACGGAAACGCAGTTTTAGGATTTGCCTTGGGTCAGTTGGCTTATTCCGGTACCATATTTACCGGCTACATTGTGGCATTCAAACGATATCCTTCTTCGACTAGTTACAAGATACGGCGCATTCCGATCCGAGATCAGCAGGCTTCTTATTTCGACAGTAACGTCCTACTGGTATGGCGTAACTTGTTTGTTCAAATGATTTTCAAGCAGCTCTTGACTCAGGGCGACGTCTTATTGATCAATTACCTTTGTACAGCTGAAGAGCAAGGCGTGTATTCGGTCATCAGCAACTATGGATCGATAGTCACGCGTCTAGTCTTCCAGCCCATCGAGGAGTCGGTGCGCCTCTCGTTCACGCGATTGCTTTCAACAACCAGGAATACCAGCATAGAAAACCCACATGACGTCAGAAATACCTCTCCTACCGTTGGTGAGAAGAATTCGCGCAATTCGCTGATGAGAAGCACCCTCGACACGCTCCAGAAAATTTGTCTCTTTTACTGGAATTTCAGTATACTCCTAGTGATTGGTGGCTACTATAACTCCTCCTACATGCTCAAGATTTTGTTGGGACGAGGGGGTGCACAGAAATGGTCGCAGACAAGCATTTTCTCTTTACTTGCGCAGTATATCTTGTACCTCCCCTTTTTGGCGTTCAATGGAGTTTTCGAAGCCATGTTTAGCAGTTTTGCGAGTACTCGTGACATCAAGAGTTTCCTGCTCTATATGACGGTGCTGACTGGACTAGTGCTTTTAGCGCTGTACGTCTTGATTGGGACCTTGGGTATGGGCTTGACAGGCCTAATTATCTCGAATACGTTGAATATGTTGCTTCGAATAGGATACTGCAGCATACAAATTCTCAGATACTATCAAAAAGAATCGCTATCGCCTGCAAAAATACTTGAACGGATATGCCCCAGCTTTCTCGTGGGCACTATCTTTTTCGTGGGGCAGCGTCAGTTTATTATCAGAGGCCCGTTCACTGAAACATTCTTGGAGCTCGTGTACGGCGCGGCGTGGCTCTTTGTATGCGCCGTATTGTTGGCCTTGATAGAGCGCAAGACTCTTGTTGGCTTGATCCACTCGAGAAAATCGAAAAGCGATTGAGCCTTGGTTTTTTCCAATTAGTATTCCGCCTTCATGGTACATATAGTCTATTACTAGTATGGAATGATCGTCACCGAGGCCCAAAGTATGTACAGACAAGTAGAGTATTTGTAGACGTAGTTCTACTTTTATTAGCATCCACCCGTTAATACGATATTAATTCTATTGATGAGCTCAAGCGGATGCTAAAAGCCTTCACTGAACTTACTGACAACAAACCACCCTTATCTCTTAACATACCACTTCACAAACAGCTATCAGCGTTTCCGGCCTGTCCTCATATATAACACCAGAGAATGTCGTCCATTGTCGATCTCCTGAAAACGATTGGCGAACTTGCTGAAACGATCAATGCGAAAAATGCTGAAATCGCACAGTTAAAGAGAGAATTTGACGACAAGCTCGGCACCATAAATCGGTATATCGCTAGTCTACGGCGTCATATCTCGCCAAGTGATATCGAAACAGATGCAGAACGCATTGAAGCTGACCACTTTATTGAGCAGATCAAGGCGAGTTCATCCATCTCACAAGATTACGTGTTGGTTCCTACTCGACTAATAAGGTATATCGTCTCTGAATCGCAAGAGGGACCGGATTCGCAAATAAATAGCCACACCAATGAATCAGGAGCTCATGCGTCGTCCATAAATGCGGCTCGCCGGAATACCCCACACTCCGCACAATCACGTAATTCGATAAAGTCATCGAGGACGTGCTCGTATTGCAACGAGCCGGGTCACTCTAGGGCCAGATGCATGGAGCGACTAACGAAGCCAAGCCTCACATAAACCAAAAAGTATGAATGACTGTTTGTTGTTGACCCCGACGGGTCTCGGTGATATACAAATCGGATCCCCGCCCATGCGTATTTCTTGTCTTGCCTCTTGCGGTGATTTCTGACTATCTTTAGCATAATTAATTGTTCTAGTATACAATTTCCATCAATCATTTAGCAGCCTGCGTGTTGGCCTCTGTGACATGGGTTAGTAAAAAATGTGATCAATGCCGGATATGAAAATTGTGTTACGTACCTCTTCTTGAAGCATCCTGTAGCAACGTGCAGTCGACCGAGTTTTTGTTGATGTGCACGTACCTCACGGTTGATCCTCGAATGAACAAGTTCTTGACGGCCTGCAAATGGGGGTACTTGTCCTGGTTGACGCAGGTAATATTGTCCAACTTCAAGTTCAAGTACTGGTCGACTGAGCGCAACAAGCCTTTTATCTCGATATCATTCTTCAACTCAACAGTCACCTCTTGGTCCACAAGAGTCTTGAAGAAGCTGAAGAAGAGCATGTGTAGTGAGATGTGTTTGCACCAGGGCGGTAGGCTGAAAATTCAGCCGTGTTTCTGAGACTGCACACATGCAAGGCCCTGTGAGGCACAACGAAATGCGTGCGCTCCCACCTCGGTTCTAGGCAGATCGAGCGACACTACCGTGGCCACATGATGAAATCATAAGGACAAAAGCTTGCTCCATCGTCGGCATTTTGGGGCTGGAAGCTCTGAGGCTCAACAAAGACTGGAACATTCCCCTCCAAATCTTGATTTTGAAAAATGGAATCGAGACCGAGCATGGCTTGATCGAACATGGTCGGCAAAAGTATCGGTGAGCTCAAAGTTGTGTCAATTTCACTGTTTTGGGAAGGTGGCATAACGACACCCTCGGAGCTTGAAAAATCCCGGTAGACAGGGAAGGTATTCTCTACAAGGGTTCCAGTACGCGCAGTGCACTCCCATCCAGGACTTTTTTCCTCGAGCTTGATACACGGACAGGTCTCATTGAGTGGAATCTTGACAGGCTTGTGGTCGTGCGTTGAGACACTGGTTTTTTCATCGAATTTTGCGATTCTGGCGTCATGAAGTTTCGTTTCTACTTTCCCATCGTGTGGACCAGAACGCAATTTCATGCGGATTCTTTGAGTGCTTGTGCGTGCAAGCACGATAGCCTCGTGGCCATCTGCAACCCCCACTAATTCTGCCACGATTTTGTAATGCCTCACATTTGAAGACCGCTTCCACGTCTTGCCTGACGGCACCAGAATACGTTCAAACCGGGCCACCAGAAGAAATTCACTGTCTTTTTCCAATCCCAAACGACGACCGATTTCCAGAAATGTATTGTGCGAGTTACCGCCGAGGATTGTGTGAGGAGGTGATTGAGAATTCAGTGAAACTGCCTTGAGCTTCTTGACCTCCATGTGGCTTGGTAAATCGCCCGGTGACACGGGTATGCGAGGGGAGAACACCTTAGGGTCGTGGCGCTTGGGCCCTGACTGTACTAGAGTGATAAACTGTCCGGTTATGCAGCACTGTGCTCGCAATTGAATGGCGAAAGATACTATTTCGATTTTGCAGCCACCAGAATGTTTGATGTGCAATCCATGGGGAGTCGCAATATTGTGCTTGTCCTCGCAAAATGAAAATGAAGCGCATGCTGAGATAAAGTTCCGACGGTGGCCAGTCCACTCCGAACCGACCATGGTCATTCCGCGATCTATGCGGGCGGAGAGCGCCAACGGTAACACGAATCCATGCTTATCATGAAGAGGCGCCACGGACTCTGTGGATTGGAATGGCGGACCGATATTGAACCTTTCCGGCGAACGCGAAGCGAGCTTCGTAGGACTCTTGGGAATCCTGGTGGCGGGTGTGGATGGACGCGACATTCCGAGACTGCAGTATGAGGTTTCGAGGGAAGGAACGTGCGAATTACCCGCTGGTGTTCTTTTTCGCAGCCATTGCAATTGTGAGCAAATTGAAAGTATTTAGTTATAGATGACGCAGATTTTATTTAATTATCGAATGTGTGTGTCGCGGAGTGACAAGAGGGCCGGGGAGTGAAAAGGCCTCGGGGGTCTCTCCATAGACCTGATTCTTTTCCCTATTCAACATAAAACACATTACGAGCAGAGCATTGCGTCTACCCGCTAAAGCCGAGCAGATCGCGGAAAGTCTCCAGGTCGCACTGTGTGAAACATGCTCTTACACCGTTCATCGCATCTGTGAAAAAAATCGCGCACATCGAATAGGGTCTTGGGAGTCAACCCCAACTGACCGCTGAAAGCTACAAGACCCTTGTTTCAAATACTCCTTGTAATACATAATTCCAACCCTGGCCACCCTCTAGAAAGCCAAATTGTTTATGTGTTCCAGCGTTGTCTTCATCTGAATCATGTGGAGACCACCTCGAAGGTTACAGTCGTATCATTACGGACTTTGGTAGCGTGGCGATTGTTGTAGAACAATACCCCGTAAAAAAATTTGCAGCCAATAGTACTCTGCAGGCTGACACAGAATGGGAACCACGCTTATCATCACACATTTATACGCGTGAGATGCCCCTTCCGCCCAGCCATGCCTGTAGAGTATGCTCCTCTTTCTTCGCACCTTTCTAATTCTGGTGATCTTTCTCGCCAGCGCCGTCTCGAGCCGGAACGGATGCCGGCAGTGCACCGGCCGTCAATTTATCAGGTTCGAAAACCCCAAATCCGAGCAGGATGCCGTGGAGAGCTTCAAAACCAGCTTCGGTCAATGCGCGACTGGCAACGAGTTTGAGTTCGAAATCATCAATAGATTCGACTGCGAGCAGGCGTGCTTGCTTGGCCCCGCCACGACATGTATCAAGAACATTGGGATCAAAACATGCAGGGCATGGACGTTCGGCATCAAGGTCTGGCGATATTGCGGCAACGGTGGAATCGTCAACTTTAGCAAGGGCAGATACTGCTCTTGTGGACGGCGTGTGGAGCGTGACGATCTTCTTTTATCTTGCGACAAGAGCGTTGACTGCCATGGTCAGTGCGACTGTAAGCAGTGCGGATGCGAAGGGTCCACGTGGTAGCTTTAGCTGGTTTAAAATCAGAAGTTTCACCTAATTCTAGAGGAATCTATGGCGTAGAAATCAACGCAACCATCCGCGCACGTACAGCGATGGTACTCTTGAACCTTGTGGCTCGTAAATACAAGTCCAATGGTATATTTTCTAAACAATTCCTGTTGCATTTATCCAAAAGTTGCCCCGAAAAGAGCTCCGCTCGGATTCCGGACTTTGAAATCACACACCTTGTTCGAGAACAATAGCACTTCAATTTTGCAGCCGCATCGCGTCGAGATATGGAAATTAAAATTCGCCGAGTAAATATAAAGCAGCGTGAGGGGCCGTGCGGGGCTAGCTTTGCCCGTAAACGGCATGTTTCTCTTTCTCAAAGCTATCTTACTCCTGGTGATATTTCTCGCCAGTAGAGTCAAAAGTCGCAATGGGTGCAGACAGTGCATCGGCCGCCAGTTTCTCAGGTTTGATAATTTCAAGACCCAAGAACATGCGATTGAGTCTTTCAAAGTCAGCATCGGTCAGTGTGCTACGGGTAACGAGTACGAATTCGAAGTTATCAACCTGTTCGATTGCCGGCAACCGTGCTTGACCTCGATCACACTACCTTCTGGAGAAGTAAAGTGTCAAACGTACACTGGCATAAAAGAGTGCAAAGCGTGGACTTACGGTATCAAGGTTTGGCGTTATTGTGGCAACGGCGGTATCGTCAACTTTAGCAAAGGCCGGCAGTGCCTTGACTACCGTCGTGTGGCACGCGATGACACGATTTTGTCATGCGATAAAAGCGTTGATTGCCATGGTCAGTGCGACTGTAAGCAGTGTGGATGCAACGCAAGTTGGTAGAGTCGAGAATGAGTGAGTACTGGCGACAAGAACCTATTCCTTCGAGTTTTCGGCTTTTGTGGTACAATAATAGGGGTTTTGTCGCATCTCACATCAAGAGAAATACCCCGCCACGTGGCTCCGTGACACCAAGTCAACTAGCAAACTTAGGGCCCAGCATCGTGAATACACCTCGCACTATACGCGCTTCTGACACGAGTGCGCAGGGGCAGGAGCGCAAGAAAGGGCGCGTCTCTATTTCACAAGCAATTTTTTGGGTTCAAACGCTAATACATGGGAGTAAGCTTTCACATAAATGCCAACAGAAACAGTCTTTCAAGTTAAATCGTTAACCAGAGCTAACGAATGGGATTAGGCTTTCATGATAATTGAGGATGTTTGTGGCGGGCAAACACACACACAAAGTGCTTCATCCAGGACAGCCGATACGGTGATCGCGACCATGAAGGCTGTATCTTTCGGAATACGGAGTTTGATGCTGGGAGCTATTGTTCGTATTGTTTTCAAACAATAGCACTGTGCACAGGTAAAGATATCGCAAATTCTGCACATTTCTGTGCAACTATAAATGCACGAGCCCCTCGCTACTACGCCTCGACCGCATCCATAGATGTTGGCTTACTTCAATGCCTTGTTGATTCTGGTTCTTCTCTTCGCCGGTGGCGTCGTCAGTCGGAATGGGTGCCGGCAGTGCACCGGCCGTCGCTTTTTGAGATTTGACAATTTCCTCACCGTAGAGCAAGCAACTGCAGCATTCAAAGCTAGTATTGGCCAATGTGCAACTGGAAATGAGTTTGAAACTCTGGTGATAGACCAGCTTGATTGCCAACAACCGTGTTTGAGATGGAGTAAGATGCCATGTGAATGCGGTCCTCCAGTGTGTTTGCAGTATACAGGGATCAAAACGTGCAAGGCCTGGCTATTCTACGTCAAGGCGTGGCGCTATTGTGGAAACGGAAGCGTTGTCGACTTTGACAAGGGTCGCCAATGTTTTGGCGGCCAGTGCGTGAGCCATGACAAATATGCATTATCTTGCAATCAGAGTGTCGATTGTAATGGAACGTGTGACTGCAAACAGTGCGGCTGTGCTTGATCAAACTTATATTTCTTTTATCGGCGTACCCCTTCTAATTTTATTGTTAATTTATGTTCT
>JAKTSS010000408.1:0-11273 GCA_030580355.1 Debaryomycetaceae sp. yHKB357
GACATCAATGAGATGGCAGCTTGACATCAATGAGATGCAGCTTGACATAAATAGAGAAGGCTGCTTGTAGAGTAACAGAGATGGCAGCTTGACATCAATGAGATGCAGCTTGACATAAATAGAGATTGCCACATGTAGAGTAACAGAGACGACGGCCCGAAAAGCAATCGAGACCGTATCTCGAGAAACACTTGCAGATTTTCAATAATCGACTTGTGTCGTTATGATCTTGCTAGTGCCCGAGAAAAGCTTGCCAAGCGTATGTCACATCACTAGAACATAGACACTTGACAAAGTACCACACTCGTGTTCCCTGAGAGGGTTGGTGTTGAGAAGCTCGCAGCGACAGACTCGATATTGTCGTTGTTAACAGAGGACTGTGAGAGGGTTCTGTTGCGCATTGCATCAACTGACAGATGCTAGTTATGATGATACAGAACGATCACAAGCGTCTGTCGCCGCTTTTGGCATCGTGAAGGCGCGTGCCAAGCGGGAATATGCATCTTTCCCAAGAACGCATAGGTTTGTTATCGGCGACTTTGAAACACAGCCATCGAATAGCTGCGTGCATCTGCCATTGGCACAAAGCTTCAATACCACTAGATGAGAATCGTATCGCAGAGCCAAGACGAAAATTGGCAAGGCAGGCGAGGCTTCGCAGTACCTGTTGGACTCGACCAAAGGCGGTACTGGCGCGCACACTACTTGCAAATCAATTGTCGGGCCCAAACCTAGACCATCATACTGGCAAATAATGTCGAGCGGATCAGGCCGGATAATGCCTATTTTGGAGATGCCATCGCTGTAGAGCATCAACGGGCATGGCTGAATCTTCTTGATCCACCGGACGGGAAATCGCGAGACCTGTAGGCTCTGCCCGGGCCTATCGCGGTCAAAGCCCACATGAACCAACAGGCCAAAGTGGGTGCCGCAGACTATTCCGTGGGTGTAGGCGCACAAGGCGGCTGGGCGACAAATGTTGCATTCCTCCACGCTCAGTATCCAATGTAGAGAAGCGGTGTTTTCTTCCCGGGAATGGAGACAAGTGTCCGGAATGGCGTGCCAGTATATTTCCCCATACTCGGGTGGACCAGTAGGTTTTCCGTCTGTTTGTTGCGGGTATGCTGTCTGTGTGCCATACTGAGTCACGTTGAGCACTGTGTCGCGTCGTGGGAGAGGATACAAGGGTGAGACTAACAAGTTGGACGGGCCGAGATGGGCATTTCCAAGCGGGGAACGATTGATCTTACGAACCCTGAGGCAGTTGTCTGTACCTGATGTGGCTAGCCAGAGGCCGCGGCCGGTCGAGCTACGGAATAACTGCGCGAGCACGACTGGAGCGTCGACGTAATGGATGGAAATGCCGATATTGGAGTCGTCATTGACCAAGTCCCGGATAACAAGGCGACCGCCGCGAGAGCAAGTGTAGAGGTAGTGGTCTAGTGATCCCACAGCGACAAAATCGTCGCTGCCTCTTGAAAACGAGTTTGTGAATTCGCGGACAAGCAGGAAATGATGCCTAGTGCGGGATTTCGAGACTGTGCCCGTCGAATGGCGAGGAATGCAGCGGTAGAGGCACACGAACCCGTCGGTGAATGCGACTGCCACGTACCACGCGTCCGCGAGTGGAATCTGCAAGATTTTGAACACGGATGAGGAGTGAGACTTGCCGAAATTGCGGCACCCAGGGACCGGGCGCGAGCTGCGGATCAGCGCCACTTTGAATAGGTTAGACACATTCTTCTCAGGGGGAAGGGTTCTACGTGCCTCTAACTCTATGGTTATCTTCTGTACACACTAGAAGATTCATTTTAAAATTCACCGCGGCCAGGTAGTTTTGGGACGCGAGAATCACGACCTTGTGCCAGAGGAAGTCAACGGTGCTGTTTTTAGTGCTAATTTTAGTGTGTGTGACACATTAGTGTCTAATTTGGGGAATTCCCGAAAATCTTACGGTGCCATTTAGGGCACCTTTGCTATTTTTTCTGTGCGTTTTAGTGATTTTGTTTCAATTTTATAGGGCAAAGAGTACATTTTAGGGCACCTCTGCTAATTTTACTGTGCGTCTGGGTGATGGGGTACAAATTTTAGTGCATAAGCAATTTTGGCTAGCGCTTCACTATGCATTTGACGAGTCATCCACGCAACAGGACCACCCTACGCAACGACACTAGTCTAGAACTAATACTTGACAATCGGAGAAGACAACTGTATAAACCTCTACTCTAGGATACCGGCTTGGCCAACATGCTTTCGCGGGCCGGGCCGGTGCCCACCCACTGGACCGGCACCTGCAAAAAGTCCTCAATGTACGCCAAGTACCGTTTGGCGTTCTCGGGCAAGTCGCTGTACTGCTTGATGCCGGTGATGTCCTGCTCCCACCCGGGCAACGACACGTACTCGACGTCGACCTTTTCCAAGTCCAAGAGGTCTTCCGGGAAGTTGGGCAACTTTTTGCCATTCAACGAGTACGACGTGGCGACCTTGATTTCCTTAAACTTGTCCAAAACATCGAGCTTGGTGATGTTGAGCGAGGTGTAGCCGTTGATCAAGCAAGAGTACTTGAGGACGACCAAGTCTAGCCAGCCGCAGCGTCTCTTGCGGCCCGTGGTGACGCCAAACTCGGCGCCCACGTCTTGCAAGGTTTCGCCGACCGAGTTCAACTGCTCGGTGGGGAAGGGGCCCTCGCCGACGCGGGTGGTGTAGGCCTTGACCACGCCGTAGATGTTGCGGATTGCCCTCGGCGGGATGCCCAAGCCGGTCAAGACGCCGCCAATACCGGTACTGGACGACGTGACGTAGGGGTACGTGCCAAAGTCCAAGTCCAACATGAGGGCGTTGGCGCCCTCGATGAGGATTTTCTTGTTGGCGGCGATGGCGGCGTGCATAAACTCGACCGAGTCGACGACAAATGGGCGCAACTGGTCGCGGTACTGGGCGTATCGGGCCAACTCGGCGTCGGTGTCGTATTCAAAGTCGCCGTAGCGGGCCTTTCTCAGGTCGACGAGGCGGTGGTAGCGTGTCTTGAACTCGTCCCAGGCGCGCGGGTCCTGCGAGACCAAGTGGTGGACGCGAATGCCGGAGCGGGACGCCTTGGTGGAGTAGGTGGGCCCGATGCCCTTGCCGGTGGTGCCGATGGACTTTTTGTCGACCAGCAATTCGGCCTCCTTCAACTTGTCTGTGCGCTGGTGAAAGTCAAAGACCAAGTGGGCGCGGGAACTGACCTTGAGGCGGTCGCGGCAGTGTAAACCTTTTGCCTCTAAATTGCGCAATTCATCAAAAAAAGACGGAACGTGGACGACGACGCCGGAGCCGACAATGTTCATGCACTTTGGGTTGACCAAGCCGGAGGGCAACATGTGGAAGTCGTACTTCGTGGAGCCCACGACGATGGTGTGGCCGGCGTTGTTGCCGCCCTGGCAGCGCGCGCAGACGTCGATGTCGTCGCACAAGATGTCGACGAGCTTGCCTTTGCCCTCGTCACCCCACTGGGCGCCCAAAACTACGTCGCACATTTGCAAGGGTTCGGCGTATGGCAAAGCGAGAGGAATCCCATTAAAAGAGAATTTTCGCCGGGGACGTGGCGGGGAGTCGCCTCCTATTTATACGTGCAAAATTTTTTCGGCTGCAAATGAGTCAGGGATAAGAAGATGTAGACGGGATAAGACGATGTAGAGGATAAGAAGATGTCGAGATGATAAGAAGAGTAGACGAGATAAGACGATGTAGAGGATAAGAAGATGTAGAGATGATAAGAAGAGTAGACGAGATAAGAGGAGTAGACGGGATAAGAAGATGTAGAGATGATAAGAAGAGTAGACGAGATAAGAGGAGTAGACGGGATAAGAAGATGTAGACGGGATAGGAAGAGTAGACGGGATAAGAAGAGTAGAGATGATAAGAAGAGTAGACGGGATAAGAAGATGTAGACGGATAGGAGGAGTAGACGGGATAAGAAGAGTAGAGATGATAAGAAGAGTAGACGAGATAAGACGAAGAGGAAAAGAAGATGTAGATGGGAAGATGTAGAAGATAGGAAGATGTAGAGGATAGGAAGAGGTAGAGGAAAAGACGATGTATACGGGATAAGAAGATGTGGAGGATAAGAAGGGTAGACGGGATAAGAAGACGTAGAGAGGATAAGAAGAGTAGACGGGATAAGAAGGGTAGAGAGGATAAGAAGAGTAGACGGGATAAGAAGGGTAGAGAGGATAAGAAGAGTAGAGAGGATAAGAAGAGTAGAGTGGACAAGAATATGAAGCGGATGAGACGATTTAGGCGGGATAAGAAGATGTAGATGTGGATTGCCGGTGAACCTGGTGTGATGATGTAGTCTCGAGTGGGTCTACTATATCGGTACAACTGATTGACCCGCTACGGCTAGGGCCATCGTGAAACGTCTGAATGTATAGAGGCTGAATGTATAGTGTCCGTATATATCCACCTTCAGCTAGTTCAACCGTGCCAAGATGGCGTCGGTAAACTGCGTCGTCAGGCTGGTGCCCCCGATATCTCTCGTCCTGGCGGCGTTCTCCGCGAGCACTGCGTACGTCGCGGCGGAGATCTTGTCGGCGTGCTCGTGGAGGCCCAAGTGGCGCAACATCATGGCGGCCGAGAGGATCATGGCGGTGGGGTTGGCGGTGTTTTTCCCCTCAATGTCCAACCCCACGTGGCGGCACCCCGGCTCAAAGAGCGCGTGCTCGCGCCCAAAGTTCGCGCCGGGGACCACGCCGGGCCCGCCGACCAACGCCGCGCCAATGTTCGACAAGATGGACCCGTACAAGTTGGGCGTCACGAGCACGTCAAACTGCTGCGGCCGCGCGACCGCCTGCATCGACGCGTTGTCCACGATCAAGTCGTTCACGGCGATGTTGGGGTAGTCCTGGGCCACGTCCTTGACGGTCTGGCGGAACAAGCCGTCGCCCAACTTCATGATGTTGGCCTTGTGGATGGCGGTGACGGTGTGGCGGTTGTTCTTGAGGGCAAAGTCAAAGGCGAACTTGGCAATGCGCTCCAGCTTGAAGCGGGTCATGATCTTCAACAGCTCCACGACGCCCGGGTAGCTGGAGTGCTCCAAGCCGGAGTACTCGCCCTCTGTGTTCTCGCGGACAATGGCAAAGTCAATGCCGTCCAAGCGGGCGGGCACGCCCGGGATGTTTTTGATGAGAATCAAGGACGCGAAAATGTCCAATTCCTTGCGCAAGGCCACGTTCAAGGACAGGGTGGCGGTCCCCGTGGGCGTGAAGAGAATGCCCTTGAGGCCGACCTTGTTGCGGCGGAGGGACTCGACGGCGCGGGCCACGCCCGCGGCGCTGGCGGAGTCGTCGCGTCCCGAGACGTCGACCACGTCCCAGTCGACGGGCACGCGCTGGTCGGCGAAGATGGTGCGGACGGAGTCTGTGATCTCCTGGCCAATGCCGTCGCCGGGGATCAAGGTGACGACGTGGGTGCCGCCGTACTTTTTCGGGAGCGCGGCCTCGGGCGACGCGAGGGAGGCGAGGGTGCGTTTCAAGGGCTGCGGCGAGTTAGTGGACGGAGTGAGTCAAAGTAGGCGAGAGAACGGGTGCGTACCGAGGAAGCGGCCTTTCTAAACATTTTGCCGGTGCGTAGGAATGCGGTGGTGTCGTAAATGCTGAACGGAAGTTGGTCCCCGGAATTTCTGCTTTTCCGGTGCCCAAGCCGCTGCCCCGCCTTTCGGAAATGGGTGTGTTTAGGGCTTTACTAGGATCGGACTGTGACAATTCACAGTGCCTACTTCCCAAGTGGAGTGTCCTCGCTGCTGACGGCCCCTACACGTCCCACGCCGCCCACTACGCTACCTCGTAGCCCGCTACGCCGGTCTCTTTCTCGCGAACCAACTGAGTGGCCGCCCTTTATACAGGACCCACTGGCATTTCCCGTGCCCGCCTCAGAACCCTCCCTCTGCTCCCAGCATGCTCTCGAAACTCCGCTCCCGTCTCGCACACGAACTCAAGGCCTACAACACAAAGACCGTGCGTGCCAATGCAGCGCGCGAGTTGGCGAAACGCCGCGCGCTCCTCGCCTACAAGAACATGCACGCTCCCGCGGGCCCCTCCGCCGTTCCGGACCCCGTCATGGCCCAGCTAGAGCACGATCTGCGCGCCGCCCAGGGCTCGGCGTCCCCTCACTTGCTCGCCGTCTTGACGGAAACCAGCTCCGTGCCCCCGTCGAAGCGTGATCTCGCCTTCATCGCGAACGTGGCCCGCTTCCTCGAGAGCCATCGCACCTACCTGGACTTGCTCGAGCGCTACAACCCGGGAATGCGCATGGACCAGGGCGAAAACGTCGAGCGGTCCGCCCAGCGCGTGGGCTTGCTGGTTCCCCCCTCCAGGGTGTTTTGAGCTATTGTTCTTTGCTTCCTCTCTCATGTCAAGTGCATGCGTTTTCTTTCGTACCAGAGGGAAATGTTGTTCTCGTGTGCCCCCTCTAAGTCATGCTCCTCAGCTAGCAATCCTCCAACCTCGCTGTCCGCTCTTCTCGGGTTGTAAACAATGAGGCTCGTCGGTTGTAGACATCTCACCAAAAACCGTACCGTTCTCAAGATCACTTACGTTTGCCTGACCTCCTCTTGATGACAAAATACCTCTGCACCGCGATATTGACTTTACATCGTGCTATCATCACCATGGCTGTTCATGCTCGTCGGGGTTTTCCTTGCCCTCTGATGCAATAAGTTTCTTCAAGGACATGAATGGATATCCTGCACCCATATGTTGCGACTCTTCTTTAGAATTTTCATCGCTTTTAGTGTTCAAGACTCCGTTTTCGCAGCTTCGTATGATCTATAGGCTTCACTACTCTGGGTTGTGGTACTCCACATGCTAACACTTTATGACAACGATTACATGTCGTATCTCGGAAAGGGCCCTAAAAAATATAAGTAATGCCCTCGTCAGATGAACCCCGCTCTGTGATACTCAAACATTTCCTCATGCGTGACTCGGAGGATTGGTCTAGGCTTGCACGCGACTTGTCTCGCATCTCAGTAATCCCTCGACAAGCCTTTGCGATCCCAAGTGACTCTTGTATATTATATACGATTGCCCAGCCCATTGCCCTGAGTCGTGATGTAAATTTGTGAGACATTGAAGGGATCTCCTACTGCGGCAAGTCTGTTGCATACCCCTCAAATCTCCTTACGCGACAGACAACAATAGCACAAGTGTGTTTTTCCCGAGTCATCTGTAATGGGGTTCCTCTTGACTCCCCAAGGCTTATGGTGATCGTCTGAGGTCTTCAAAGTGTTCAAACGATCTACAAGGGCATGGAAGCGATCATCCCATATATTTGCACATCGCCTCCACACATTTGCACGAGGCTTCACAGCACCTGTGCGATATGTTGACCATTAAAAGTAGGGTAACTGTTTGGTCTGGATCAACGCAGTTGTTGGAAGCATTTTATAGTCTCGTCCAGGAAACACTGTGATAAACCTCGGTTTTACTGTATCGGCGACACTGGAGCATCATGGTGCCACAGATGCATTCAAGACATTCTGATATTTCTCGGTAACACTGATATCCAGCCTGTTCACCCCAGATGTTTAACATGTACGAGAACTTGCTCTGCGTTTTCTCCTTATCCTTTTATACCGAGCCGTCATGGATACCGTAGCTCCGCGCGCTCAAGTACATTTGTAACCTAAAACCAGTACACAATCCGAAATCTAGGCTGCAACCAATGCAACATTCACCAAATCTAACCCGCACTGCGACTAAATCGCCCTCTAATCCTATGTAGCCTGCTTCAAAAGACTGATTTTCGTTCAGACTCGCCCGCCTACTTCAAGAGCCTGATTTCCGTTCCGACTTTACTCGCCTACTTCAAAAGACTGATTTCCGTTCCGACTTCAACCGCCCACTTCAACCCATTGACTTCAACTTGAATATATCGCCAGCGCCGCTACTTGCGCTACTTTACCCAAAAGCTCTGCATCCCCCTACCACGACCATCTCCAACACCTCTATTCTTCACACAATGCTCATGCCAATTTATTTCGAAAATTTACCCATGTAGAAATGCCACTGCAACCCCCTTCCATGAGACTCTCCCACTCATTTAAACACTCGTTCATGCATGGATAGGATAGAACATGCGGACGAGATAGTACCGGTTCTGGAGGAGCCTCTGATACCTGGCAATCTCCATTTCTACACTCTCAATGTCGGTGCGGGCTGACTTGTCCGGGCATTCCAGGCCGGACGCGTCGCGCAACTCGGCACGACAAGCCTCCAAGCTGCGGTAAAAGCCGCGCCGCACGATGAACTCGCGCACGACCGCGCTCAAGAGAAACGCCGCAAAGAAGACGGCCCCGCCAAAGATCTGGCTGTGCAAGTACGGCCGCTTCGCCCCGGGGACCTTGAGTGTGAAGGCGACGACCTGCACGAGAGCAAGGCACACAGATAGCAACACGTTGAACCACGACCACGCCGACAGAAGGTCCTGGGGCGTGGTGTCCACGAGCACCGCCGCGATCAGCTGGCCCAAGGACGCGCCCACTCCCGTGGTGAACCCGAAAAGCACCAGGACAACCATGAGCGCCCCGTACGACCGCACGTTCATCCACAAGCCCCACGTTACGATGGCGAGGAAGAGACTGAGCCCCGTGGCAATGTTGGTGCGGCCTACGGTGTCGGCCACGTGCCCCAAGATGGGCCGGCCCACGATCTGGGTCGCGGTGAGCACCACGATCAAGTTGGTGCCCTGGGTGTGGCTCAATCCAAGCAGGATCCCGACTGAGGGGACGCTAAAAAGCACCATCATGTGGCCCATCATGACGAAGCAGAACCACATGGATGCCACCACGAGCTCGGGCTTTTTGAAAAAGCTTAGGGACAACATGGACTTTACCGACGCCTGTATCCGGCCCCACGAGTTTCCTACCGGTCGCTTTACGCCATGCGGATACATTAGCGAGGCTGCGACCACGCAGATGACGAAGTTGACGATCCCGCACATGCGGAGCGCCCACCGGTGGTCCCCAGTGTCCTGCATGACCTTGTTCACTGCGAGTGAAAGCACCACGCCGCCGAGCCCCACGCCGGCGACTGCGATGCCCATAGCGGTCGCGAGCTTGCGGCGGAACCACGTTGCGAGCACGAGAGTAGTCGGGATAAAGATGATTGCCATCGAGAGGCCCACCAACACTGCCTGGGTAAAGTAGAGGTGCCACAACTTTGTGGCAAACGAGGCGAGAACGTATCCCAACGTCTGGATCGCGATGCCGACGAAGCAGACCATTTTGAATCCGAAAACCTGGTAGGACGCGGCCACAAGCGGGGCCGGCAACTGCGAAAGCGCCGCCATGATGCCGCCGACGAGAGCGTAGTCCACCTCGGTAGCGCCGGGGAACGCGTGGGACGACAGGTAGTGGCTGAGAAAGACGCCAAAGGCGGAGTTGGCGCCCCAGGTGGAGAACATGAGGAACAGGGAGCACACCGCGATCACCCAGGCGTAGCCGCAGTCCGGCGGCTCGACATAGTCTGGGAACAGGCCCGCCTCCGCATCCTTTTGCGGCAAGAGGGGCGGCGGCTGGCCGCTGCTGTCGGTGCATGAAGCCGGCGTCGCCGAGGAATCGAGCGCCGAGATCTCGCTGCTCTTGAAAATGCTCGCAGCCAGCAGGATGCGTGAAAACTCTGTTGTCAGCTGCGGAGTGAAACAATCGTCAAAGGGCGTTCTAGGCCCCGCTTGGGCCGTATGCACAGGGTCTGGCCCGGTCAATTGGGTGTGTTGCTGGTCGGAGGCCAGATGCGGGTTGTGAGACGGGCGACTGGAGGTGTGCATGCCGAGTCAGGAAAGGTGGAAAGCCAGATGGGTTGAAGAGTCAGATGATGGAGGGGAGCGGCATCTCGGGGTTTTTTGGCCGTTGAAAAGTGTCGCGGCTCCAGATACGAGGTACATGAAGATCCCGATAATCAGGGCACAATAAGACTGTCGTAACCACAGGCGCAGCTGGGGTGCGCAAAAGCCCAATGCGCGCCGCAATCACGCACAGAGGGGGTATGGTGAGCAATTACTTGCCGAGATAAGAGTGCATCAACGATAACGTTATCAGAGGCCGTGTTGCCAGCGACAAGGCGGCATTGATCCGGCCCAAGCAGGAATACTCGAACATGCTGACTGGTAAACCGTGTAAAAATATCGCACCGGTTCCTATTGTTCAGGGTTGAGATGACCTTTATCTGCCGGATCATGCCGCGGCCCCTGGCAACTTTTTTTTTCTTCTGGAAAAAGCACACCTTGCGGTGCGATTTTAGCTAAATATCGTAGAATACATCAGCTGTGCGGCCTCCAGAGTCATGCTTTTGGCGTACACTTCCTCGCATGAGAGCTGCTTCTCATCAACGTGATCCAGCCATACCTCCACGGAAAGGAACAATGTCCGATCACAAACCCTGATCTAAACGCTATTCTACCGAACGTTGAAAATGATCTCTAATTGCAAGCCCCAATGCGAGGCTGGAATCACGTATCGATGTCCGGGTCGGGGCCTGGAACAGTAAGCAAGCCTCTCAAATCAGGTTTCAACAATACAGTCTGTGGAAGCTCACCTGTAGTCCCCTTCCACGGCTAAGCAGACGCTGCCCGATTATTATTGCAACGCGCCATCTCTTGGAACCAGTAAAGGGGCTACCGCTGTAGACCCGCTATTCTTGGAATTTCATTCCGTGAATTTGTGAGAAGGCTGTTGGGCGGCGATGTTCTGGTTTTCTTGTCGCAGCAGGCTATTGTCTATTGTTGGGAAGACACAATAGGATCGGGACACTGCGGTTGAAACGATACTCAAAAAAATTCTAATTTGGGCTGTAGTTTCTTCCTACCCCTAATCGTACAAGGCTGGCCCAAAGGTGATTATGCGGAATGCATCGCGAGGATTCTATTGGAAAAGTTTACCGCAGTATCGCGCAATCTACGCTTTTCGTCGGTGCCACCCCACGACCGGGAATGCTAATGTCTCGTGATGTATTTCTTG
The DNA here is from genome assembly GCA_030580355.1 of Debaryomycetaceae sp. yHKB357. NCBI lineage: Eukaryota > Fungi > Ascomycota > Pichiomycetes > Serinales > Debaryomycetaceae > Debaryomycetaceae sp. yHKB357. The sequence goes on from JAKTSS010000408.1 coordinate 10,994, forward strand.
TGATGTATGCCTTGTGATGGACTTCTTGTGATGGACTTCTCGAGATGGACTTCTCGAGGTGATTTCTCTGTACGCTCAACCTGTTCATGAGATCCTTCGTCCCCCTGATGGCCGCCTCTCTTTGTGACTACCTCCAAACAACCTATTCTTCTTACGAAAGAGACTTCGTCTTTTGGGTAAACAGACCTCATATTTGGACGTTAGAGATCATAAGACATGACGGACCAAGTTATCCTACGACTAAAAGGACCAAGTTCGCAATCGCACCAAGGACAAGTTT
>JAKTSS010000409.1:0-11242 GCA_030580355.1 Debaryomycetaceae sp. yHKB357
TGGAATTGAACTGTTACCAGAGCGTAGACTGTAAGGAAACGTGCCACTGCGAGCAGTGCGGCTGTGTCTAGAAAATGAGAAACTATTCAACGGTATCTCAAAATGTACCTGACTTTTCAGTCAATCCTGTGCGCCTCATGATGCTGGCCATTTCCTGGCAGATGTTTAACCAATTCTTGATATCAATGTAGATCGAAAAGCCTCAACTATAGACGTAACACTCATTTAGGCTCCTCCGCGATTTTTTTGGCTGCAAAATTAGGTGACTGACTGTTCTGCTCTCAGTTGGGGCCACTTGTGGCTCACAACATTTGTAGTATACAAGTTAACCGTCAACATCAGTGGTAACTCCCACAGACATCCTGTTTAATCAAGGTTTTTGCGAAAACTGATTGCACATCAATCCATACCCGAGACTTGCGAGAGTATTCGTGACCCTCTCAAGAAGTCTCAAATTAGATGATTATGTTCGGAATGGCCCCTTGATGCTTGCCAAGTCTAACAGAGGTCTGCGCGTTACATGAAATGCCAAACGGGGCACGGGTTTGCCAAACTGCGATACAAGTTCACGCTCAATCCGATATAGCGGCGTTTAACTTTTGGGCCGCCCCGCCGATGGTGCAGCGCACTTTGTGCTGTAAAACCATTCGGTAAAAACCACCGCGAGTCACAGCGTTTTCGGGGTCTCTGCACGAATCCGTATCGCCGTTTCTTTTACATGTTCTTTTATTTGTGCCACAATACCATCGAACAATAGACGTTACCTTGGCGTGTACAAGATTGCTCTCGTATTTGGTTACTCGGCACTGATGCAAGTCTATTTAATAAACAGGCCATGGGCCTGACCCCCGACAGTTACCGATCAAGCCGATGCATTTCCTTGTTACATACTTTATCGCCGTTTGTGCGCTTTTCTCGGGCGCGTACGCCCGGAACGGGTGCCGCCAGTGCACGGGAAAGGTGGACATCACTTTTGACGGTCACGTCACCGAGGCAGACGCCAGAACATTCTTGAAGGGCTCTCTCGGATCTTGTGCCACGGGCGGGCAGTACGACGTGCTCTCGATGACCCGCTCCAACCCGATCCCTTCGACATTGAACTACAAGAACTACACGTTCCAGCTTAGAGTGTGGAGATACTGCGGCAATGGACTGACTGTCACCTTCACCAAGCAGCCGCATTGTGTGGGTCCTATCTGCGCGACCGCAGACAACCTCTACTTGTCTTGCACCAAGAGTGTGGACTGCAAAGAAACGTGCCACTGTGACCAGTGTGCTTGTTAGTTTACCATGTCTGTTAGTGTGCTTGCTAGTTTACTGTGTCAGTTAGTGTGCCTATTAGCTTACTATGTCTGTCAGTGAGTCTATTCTTGTGCCTTTTACCCCACTGTGATTTGTGACTTCACTGTGCCTGTTACTTAACTGAGATCAGTGAGCCTATTAGCTTACTGCGATCTCAAATTAAACAGTATTAGTAGTATCACTTTATCAAGCGTACACAGGAAATGGTCTAGAAAAGCCAACCTGATCGATATTATCAAACCAGTCAAAAGTAGAGATTAAATATGAGGGTCCCATGCACCAGCTGAGACACAAAACGATTATTACGCACGTTATAACAAGCATTGAACAGCACGTGCTTGATTTTTACCGGTTCACGCTATAGTTGAGCGGTTGCTCGGCGAAATACCGTTGCATAACCACGAAGCTCAAATACGACAGGAGACCCAATATACGAGCGGTCTGGAGATGCTCACTGCCTTAGCAAAATCTCGAAAGTTGGCAGGGGCCGAAAAGAAGTGTCCGAACGTGTTGGCCTGAGAGCGTGTGAAACACTTTGAACACTGTAAATGCGTCGCGGTACGCTTGGCACGCGCTGACAGAAATGCCGAGATTAGCGTTACGCGACACAAAGGTAAAAGTGAATTGTGTTGCTTATCGTATCTGTAAAGAGGCGGAGGCGATGACTGGCTGGCGCGATTCACCGAACGTAAAGACTACGGGGCTACGCCTCAGGGTATTCCCAGGCCTCGACATGGTGACACTAGGTGCGTGTTCCGGATAGCACAGCCGTGGAAACACACTGTCCGTTGCCGCGATTTTGTCTTCAAGAGAAATCAGAGTCCCTAATATTCCTTTTAGTTACCACTTCTGTGTCATGATTTTCCCAAAACAATGTACGGACTCTGCGGTTCTCTTGAAATTGCTTTTGTAGTTGATTGTCGCAATGCCATGGGGGCCCTATATAAGAATTGAGCAGAGCCTGTGGAATCCACGTTATCCATCATACAATGCTCAACCTCATCAGCTATTTCGTGGCGCTTTGCGTTTTTGCATCTGGCGCATGGGCCCGGAACGGGTGCCGCCTGTGCGTCGGCAAAGTGGACATCACTTTTGACGGTCACGTCACCGAGGCAGACGCCAGAACATTCTTGAAGGGCTCTCTCGGATCGTGTGCCACGGGCGGGCAGTACGACGTGCTCTCGATGACCCGCTCCAACCCGCTCACATCGACATTGAACTACAAGAACTACACGTTCCAGCTTAGAGTGTGGAGATACTGCGGCAATGGATTGACTGTCACCTTCACCAAGCAGCCGCATTGCGTGGGTCTTATTTGTGCGACCGCAGACAACCTCTACTTGACTTGTGATCAGAGTGTGGACTGTAAGGAAACGTGCCACTGTGACCAGTGTGCGTGTTAGAGTATTTGACCAGCACGGTTGATGAAAGCTTGCAGTCGGTCACATGGATGTCTGAAACAGAAGACGAGTAGTAGTAAAAAGTACCAGATATTTCTATAGAAATCATCGGCTTGTCGGTAACTACAGTCGAGAGTGACAGTAGGAGTAGTTTTCTCCTGAGGATGGGGGCGTAAGAGGTGGGGAAATTCCGCGTATCGGCCAAGAGTCCTTGACTCTCAACTCCTCACACATTTCATCGGCAACAGTACGCCCAATGCGTCTGGTCAATACATCTAGATCACGCGAGTCGTCCCCCGGCTTTATCCTTCGCTGCTGACAAGATCGCCCATAAGCAGAGTAGGTTGAGTAACCACAAGTCCGATATCACTTTAACGTATAATCAGATTACGTACAGCCATTTCTGGCCCCATCACCTCTCCGTCCTCTAGACGCAGTCGGCGTTCCACCACCATCCCCTAGCCGCCAATGACTGTTGCCGATTCGCTCCCCATACGCGACATTGAGCCTCCGCACAACCCAGAACCCTTCTTTGCAGACTACTCCCCGTCGACTCCCATCGCCCTCGATATCGGCTCCTCCGCCTTCAAGATCGGCCTCGTGTCGCTGCCCTCTCCGCATAACGTGTTCCCCTCCGTCGTCGCCCGCTACAGAGAGCGCAAACACAATGTCTCCCTCACCATTGCCGGCAACGACGTGTTCCGCGACCAGGCGCTCCGCTCCGCCGTCAAGTCTCCCTTTGACGGGCCCCTCATCTCGAATTGGGACTATCTCGAGTCCCTTCTCGACTACTCCTTCGAGCATCTCTCCGTCTCCAGCGACTGCGGCCGCATCACCAACCCCTTGATCTTGACTGAGCCTTTGGCGTGCCCCCTCTCCCACCGTAAAGGCTTGTATGAGCTCGCGTTCGAGGCTTACCGCGCGCCGCAGGTCGCGCTCGGCATCGACTCGCTCTTTAGCTTCTACGCAAACTCAACCACCGACTCTGGCCTCGTCATTGGCCTAAACCACGAGCTGACCCACGTTATTCCTGTCGTCAACGGCCGAGGAATCTTGGCCCACGCTAAACGCATCGACTGGGGGGGCAATCACGCGGCCCAGTACTTGTCAAAGTTGCTCGCACTCAAGTATCCGTACTATCCCACCCGATTGTCTCCATATCAGACAACCTACATGTTCCACGACCACTGCTACGTCCTGTATGACTATAACGACGAAATCAAATCCTTCCTCGACATGACCGTGCTACCTCAGAAGGACGTGTGTGTGTCCGTCCCGCTCCCTCCCACAAGCCCTGTCCAGAAAAAGTCGGACGAAGAGATCAATCGTCTCGCGGCAAAACGCAAGGAGCAGGGCAAACGGCTACAGGAACAGGCCCAGCAGAAACGGTTGGAGAAGCTCGAGCAGAAACGCAAGGAACTTGTCTACTACACAAGCGTGAAAGAAGAAATAGAAGACCTCACAGAGTCCGAGCAATTGCGACGGCTAGTGCTGGAAGGATTCGAGTCGGCGGCCGACTTTGCAAAGTACTTCCAGGGCCTTGAGCGGTCCATCGCCAAGGCGGAGGGCATTCCCGAGGAATTGGACGTGGTCGATCCCGCCACGGCCTGGCCCCTCGTCAACGTGCCTGACGAGTCTCTTACCGAGGTGCAGCTCAAGGAAAAACGGAAACAGAAATTGGCAAAGGGCAGTTACGAGTCCAGAGAGCGCGCCAAGGAACTCAAACGCATCGAGGAAGAAGCGCACGCAGAACAGCAGCTCCAGGACGAACAGTGGCGCGAGCGCGATTTCTTGGCGTGGCTGGCCCTGAAGCGCGACCAGATCGACGCGCTCGTCGCCAAGCACCGCGACAACCAGAAACTCCTTGGCTCGATGAAGGACCGCAAGTCGATGGCCGCGCAGCAGCGCATGAAGAACATTGCCGACTTGGCAAGCGATGCCGGCCAGGGCACGGCTGCGTCGCGGAAACGCCGTCGCCAGACCGCCACCATCGACAATGATCCGAACGATACGTTCGGCGCCAACGACGACGACTGGCTGGTGTACCAGAACACGAGCCAGGATAGCGTGGAGAGCGAGCAGGCCAAGATCGTGGCCAAGATCGAGGCGCTCGAGGCGCAGTTGCTCGAGCACGACCCGGAGTTCTCGCACCACCAGACCTTTGCCGCGCTGCAGGTGTTTGACTGGAAGCTGCTGGTGCTCCACAAGTTCTTGCACGGTCCGCGAGAAAGCGCCATTGCCAAGTTGCAGCGCGAGGGCGTAGAGGGCGACGACCTCGTCACGCACCCCTTGGCCGTGAAACAGAACCACGAGATCCACCTCAACATTGAGCGGATACGCATACCGGAAGTGTGGTTCCATCCGTCCATCGCGGGCATAGACCAGGCGGGCATTTCGGAGTTGCTGCGCGATCTCATGTTGCATCGCCTTGACGGCAGCTTCGCGGAGGGAGGGCAGCTGTACCTGCTAGCACGCAACGTGGTCCTCACGGGCGGCGCGTCGCACATGCCGCATCTCGCGCAACGGGTCCGGTCCGACTTTGCGGCGTTCTTGCCGACGGGGTTCCCCTTGCAGGTGAGCACCAGCGCCGACCCGGTGTGCGACGCGTGGCGCGGAATGCGCAAATGGGCGCTCGACAATCCCAGCAGCGACAACTATGTGACGCTCGCGCAGTACTTGGAGATGGGGCCGGAGTACATTAAGGAGCACGGCTTGGGCAATGTGTGTTTGCGGTGACTGAAGGTGTGCAAAGGTGCACGATTCACACGGTGCGCTATACAAAAACGATTGCTCAGATAAATTGAAGTGCAACAGAAATGGGGCACGGCTTCTATTCACAAACTCTTGTGACTACAAATGGTTCTTTCAGGGAAAACGGCCAGCTGGCATGTGTGTTAGCGGACCCCTGGTTCAATGTGAGATTCTTCCAGCAACATGCGGATAAGTCTCAAGAACGATTCGAAGTACTCCAAGTCCAAAGTCAGAACAAAGGCTGTTCCAAACTAGTCATCATAGTAACATCCTGTTACCTGTAGTCAGTCTCTGTAGCTTGACAACTTATCTGAATTGTAACTTGTCTGACTCTTAATCCTGCGAGAATCTCCGTTCTTTTATGGACCACGCGCTTGCCGCCAGGACTAATGTCCTGTCTTTGCGGAAAACAAAAAAGGCAACAAACGCCTAACGGAGAACCATCCTATCTCACCCAGTACCGATGAATTGATTCTATTAATCAGCATCGTCTGCCCCACGAGGGGCGTGGATCACCGTCTGATCTGTAATGGTCTCCGAGATTAACTCTATTTGATTCAGTCTGGTCTCAAGCTATAGTTGTGTAAGTTCCCTTTAAGAGTTGTGTAAGTTACCTTCAATAGTTGTGTAAGTTACCTTCAATAGTTGTGTTACTGTGTAAGCCACTATACTTGTATGAGGTCATCGAGTGACGAATGTGTAAGAAGCTGTCAACAGACTCTAGTATCTACTTCTCGGACATCTCTGGTTGTAGTGGTCATTAGTCTGACTAGTCTAGCCACAACGCAAAGTTCGAAAACCCAACAAGTCTACAAATTTGACAATCCACATCATCAGCTACACGTCAACTACCTACTCCTTCTTGGCTTTACCCGTTGCACTCGGATTGATTCCTCTGCGCCTCATGCTGCGCTTCACTGCCAGAGCAATAATGTCGTGGTCCGCGTCGTCGTCAAACTGGGCAAAGTCGTCGTGGATGATGCCCTCGTGCTCGGCCTCTGCGCGGGCCAAGGACTCCTTCTCCTTGGCGCCGGCCTTCAGCACGTCGTGCGGCGACAGCGCCACCTTCTGGAACTTGGCGACGAAGAAGCCGTCGACGTTGTAGACGTGCGGGTAGTAGCGCCGTGTCAACGCGAGCTTCAGGTCAAAGTGCTTGCCGCGGAACGAGGTGAAGCCCGGCTTGCCGATTGCCAACCCGGTCTCGACCAACTTGACGTTTGGCCGTTTGCGGAGGGCATAGTCGACGACGGCCTCGTTTTCCTCGACCATGACCAGGCAGGTAGAGTAGACGATGACGCCGCCGGTTTTGGAGGAGGCGTCGGTGGAGTCTATTGCCAGGAGAAGCAACTGTTTCTGCAAGTGCGGGATCTGGATAAAGTCCTTTTCGGAGCGGCTGGTCTTGACGGACGGGTCCTTGGCGATGACGCCCGTGCCCAGGCAGGGCGCGTCCAAGAGGACGCGGTCGAAGCCGCCCATGACCTTTGGGAACTCGCGGGCGTCGTAGTTGCAGACGATGGTGTTTTTGCACCCGAGGCGGTGGATATTCGCGATCAAGGACTTCGTGCGGGCCTTGTTGGCGTCGTTGGCAAAGACGCAGCCGGTGTTTTTCATCAAGGCCAGGATGTAGGTGGTTTTCCCGCCGGGGGCGGCGGCCATGTCCAAGACGCGCTCGTTTTCCACGGGCAGCAACGCCATGACGGGCAAGAAGGAGGAGGCGGCCTGGAGAATGTAGTGGCCGGCGAGGTACTCTGGGGTGGCGCCGATGGGGACCTGGGAGTCAAAGACCTGCAAGCCGACCTTTGTCCAGGCGCCGATGGGCTGCAAGTTGACGCCGCGGTTGACGAGCTTCTGGGCCAAGTCGCGGCGGCGCGTCTTCAAGGTGTTGGTGCGGATGGTGACGGGCCGCGAGATTTCGTTGGCCTCGAAAAACTCCAAGGCTTCGGCGGGGGTGAACAAGTGCCAGAGCTTTTCCGCGAGGAAGAGGGAGTAGCCAAAGTACTCGCAGATGTCCAAGAGGAGGCGGTTGGTGTAGTCGGCGCGGGACTTGCCCTCCTCGGCCATGTCCTTGAAGTTGTCCAAGACCTTGACGATTTCGATCATGCGGGTGCGGACGGAGGTGACGTCCTGCGGGCCGGAGGCCATTTCGTGCTCCTCCTGCGGGGTGGGCAAGACGCGGGCACGGGGATTAGTGGTCTGGGCGTGCGTCAATTCGAGGTGGGCATGGTGGGCGTCGACTTTATGCTGGGCGTCCAACTTGAGGGACAATTGCTCAATGTTGCTGGCGTTCAAGTCCTCAATGTCGTGGTCGTTGTCGGAGTCGTCGGAGAAGATGGGTTTGGCGCGAGAATCCTCGTCCAGATCGGGTTCGTTTTCCACGTCGAACTCGTCATTGTCGTCGAGGTCTTCTGGGTCCGATTCGTCAAACAAGGATTTCTTTGCCTGGTCGATATCCTGGGGATCTAGGTGGGGCAAGTCCACGGGATCCGAGTACTCTGGGGGGTCGCGCTTTAGCTTTTTCTTTGGATTGTGAGTGTGGGAGGAGTCTGAGCGCTTTTTCGGATTGTGAGTCTTGGAGGAGTCTGAGCGCTTTTTCGGATTGTGAGTCTTGGAGGAGTCTGAGCGCGATTTGGGGTTGTGGGACTTGGAAGAGTCTGGTCTTTTTTTCGAGGGGTGCGCGGGCTTGTGGGCGGTCAAGTCATCGAGGGACGGCGGGATCCCTTGTTTCTCCTTTGCTCTTCTTCCCATATTTAGAGATTAGGACGGTGATGGGGATTCGATTTTCGAGATGAGATGAGGTGGTACGGGCACGCCAAGCCCCCGACCATTAAGGAATCCCTCGATAAAAGGGCGCTTGAAGAATACCTTGATAAAAAATCCCTTGATAGAAGGATCCCTCGATAGAGAATCCCTTGATAGAAGAATCCCTCGATAAAGAGTCCCTCGATTAAAGGACCCTGATGACCAGCCGACACGTGACAAGTCGGAAAAATCCCGGAATTCACGAGGTGCATGACAATCAGAGATAGCCCCGGAACAGTGAATGCGACAATACCAGACCACCACACGGGCCCCTAGTGCCTCGGCGCATGCACGGTGCATCCCGCCAGGACACGATATCTCGAATATCACCTTCAAGAGCGATTGTCAACCTTTCTGCCAAACCGCCTCCGCTACCCGCCTCCGCTACCCCTCTCCCGCACACAATAGACTCTCCTGGTGGCTTGTCTCTTCCGGTCGCTACGGCCTTTCACGACATCACGCTACCGGGATATGCACAATGCAGGCGTCCGCGGGTAACGCGGCTGTGCTGTCCGCGCCCCGCCTGCCCACCGTGTCCCGAAACCTCCCTGCATCCACATAACTCCGGCCACGCGATGCGCTCGGGAAAACCTCATGCCGGCCGTGAAAAATATCCATCACGGGGATCTCCGGCCTCCTCGTAGAAAACTGCGTCGTCCGCCCTTTCCTCCCTCGTAATCCCCCGTCGAGTTTCTTCACTCCCCCGTCTAGCTTCTTCACTCCCCGTCTCTAGCTTCTTCTGCATCATGACCTTTGTAAAGAACAGGCACTACATCAACGCCCACCAGCATTGCCTCATCAGGCTCCCCTCCGACATGCTCAAAGTCGTCGAGCTCTCCCCCCACGCCACCGTCAACCTCGGCAAGTTCGGCCTGTTCAACGTCGACAACATCCTCGCCTTCCCCTTTGGCCAGTCCTTCGAGATCATCGAGGACTTGAACGTCCGCCCCATCGACGCCATCATCGACGACGACATCATCAACCTCGACCTCGACTCCGCGCACCTCACCCACGACCAGCTCACCCGCCTCTTCCCCAACTCCGCAGACTCCAACCAGAACATCATCGACATTGGCTCCAAAATCCAAAAGTTGTCCCCGCAGCAGATCCAGGAGCTCCAGGCCGAGGGCGCCTCCTCCAACACCGGCCAGAACATCATCGCTCAGATGATCAAGAACCACGCCTCCTTCGACAAAAAGACCTTGTACTCCCAGCAAAAGTACATCAAGAAGAAGCAGAAGAAGCACTTGCGCCGCTTCACCGTCGAGTACCTCGGCCCGTCCCAGTTGTTGCACTACTTTGTCGAAAAGGACATCTCACGGGTCCTCGACATGAGCGAGGAGACCTTGGCCTTGATGTTGTCCTACGCAAACATCCGCCCGGGCGGCCACTACCTCGTGTGCGACGAGACCGGCGGCGTCCTCTTGTACGCCATGCTCGAGCGCATGAACGGCCACGGCAGCATCGTCGTCGTCCACGAAAACGAGCACCCCAACTTTACCGCGCTCGAGTTCCTGGACATGTCTGAGGACGACCACAAGCGCATGATCCAGTCGCTCAGCTGGTTGCAGTTCTACGAGCCGCGCACAGAACGCATCGCCTGGACAGACTTGCTGGACGCGGAGATCGCCGCCATGAAGCCCAACAAGCAGGAACAGTACCTCAAGCGCAAGGCCAGGGCCCACGACATCAACCGCGCCATCGACACCGTCGAGCGCGGCGGCTTTGACGCCTTCGTCTCCGTCCTGACCCTCTACATGCCCAACATGGTCACCGAAATCGTCCCCAAGCTCGGCGGCTCGCGCCCCATCGTCATCTACAACCAGTTCAAGGAGATCTTGATGGAAACGCAGCACCGCCTCATCAAGGACCCGCGCGTCTTGGCCCCGACCATCTTCGAGACCCGCGTCCGCCCGTTTCAGACCATCCTGGGCCGCTTGCACCCGCAAATGACCATGCGCGGCTTTGGCGGCTACTGCTTGTGGGGCACCCGCGTTTTCCCCCTGAAAACCCTGGTCTCCGCCGTCGGCAGAGGCGGCCAGATGAAGCGCAAGCGCGACGACCTGGCGGCCGACACCGCCAAGGTGGCCCGGCACGCTACAAAGTCCGTCACCACCACCACCCGCCTGGAACAGACGGTCGAGGAGTCGAAGCTGCATGTGGAGGAAGTTGTGGTCAAGCAGGAGCAGTCCCCGACATTGTCTCCCGACATTCCAGCGAGCCTGTCCCGCCAAAACGGATCGGCAGATGCCGGCGAGTTGGAGGAGGAGGACGACGACGACGAACAAGACTTGTCGCAAGACGGAACGGTGACCGGCCTGCCCGAGGACGACGAGGACTTGCTGGAGGTCTAGCTATTGCATATACATTTTAAAACATTTGGTCACATTCTATTCGTACGCGTACTGGTGGGATCATCCACTGGGTAATGTTCAAGAGATAACGTTTCCGGTTTATGCGGAGAGGCGCTCCTTTGGCTCTCAAGTACCCTGTATGTGTTTCTTCAAGACAGACAGGGTGGTTATGACTACTCTTGGGTTCTTTTGAAAGGGTTCGAATACTTAATCGGTAGTCTTGCAATTATTAGGGTCTGATGAATAATTTTGAGAACTCCGATAAGCGGGACTCTGCAAACAACGCTCTCAATGTTGAATGCCTGATCCGCATAGTTTTCTTTGCCTTGTGGCTCGACAGTTGTAGAATTCAAAATCCAATCGAATGAACACTCTTGATTATCAGCACCTGATCTGCGATGGGCCCTCTGAACATGCGCGACGTAGACTTTAGGTAAGTGTTATTGAGACTTGGGTAAGTGTGGTTGAGACTTTAGGTAAGTGTGGTTGAGACTTTAGGTAAGTGTGGTTGAGACTTTGGGTAAGCGTGGTTGAGACTTTGGGTAACTGTTACTGAGACATTAGGCCATTTCGATTGACACAGCTGATCTGTGCCACCAATACACCTTGTCAGAAATATCCAACAAAGTGTGGCAC
>JAKTSS010000410.1:0-11129 GCA_030580355.1 Debaryomycetaceae sp. yHKB357
CACCCCCACCACCACCACTCACGAGTCCGTGGAAAGCGGGCGCGTCGAGGGCGGTATTGCGTCTCTCGAAGACAAGAAGATCCGGGCCTTGTTGAAGAAATTGCGGGCCATAGACACGCTCAAGATGAAGCAGGCCGGCGGCGACAAGTTGGAGAACACGCAGCTCAGCAAGATGAACAAGGAGGGCGAGATCCGCGGCGAGTTGGCGCAGTTGGGGTGGGTGGAGTAGGAGCGGCGGTGTGTCTTTCCTGTCGCGTCCCGGTTGAAACAAGAGGTTTGTGCTCTTTTTTCCACATTTCACCACCGTGCGAAGGAAAAGGTTTGTGCCCTTCCCCTCATGACCGCTTGAAAAGTAAAGATGCGCTCCTTGGACATTCAAAGTCGGGAAAGAAGCTGCTTTTTACAAGGGCGTGGCTGGTGTCACGGGCCAGACTGGAGGGACCAGACAAACTGCGAAATGGTAAATGTAAGACGATATATGTATAGCAGATATTTCCCGTTTCACCGCCTTGATGTCTCGCGGACGGTGTGATCACAAGGAGGAGAATGCACGATGACAGATAGATGCCCAGTTGAGCACTCAACAGTCAAGACCAGAGTTTTTGAAAGTGGCAACAAATAGCGAACCAAAAGCCTTTGACGCAAGCAGAATATGGGAACTTTGCCGATGGTGCCGAACGTGCTTGTGTACAGTGCGTTTGCGCAGCGATTATAGAGTTGTATCTGGGTAATGATGTTCAAAGAAGTGTCTCACGGTTTAATCTGGTGACAATCGCTGGAAATGGTGTTACAGGAACGGTGTTTTACTGTAATCCATGCTCAATTGAGGTTTAGGTGACCTGCGCGCAAAGAGCGGGATCTCGTTACTTAAGACACAATTTTGGTTAATACGCCGAGGGCAAGTAAGTCACCACCCTAATTTGATAACTGCGTCCGCCAGATAAGTATAACCTTAATCAATGATCATGCCGATGGTCGGCCCTTATCTCCTAGTGGTCAAGAGACTCGCACATTCTTCCCTGTAACCTCACCAGAGGTAAATTCACGGGGTGTGGCATTTGGATGTGAGAGTAGCGAAAGCGAGGGACCTTCAAACCACGGCCACTTGCGGGGTAATCGCAATGCATGCCACCACAATAGCATTCGTCTGCAACATGCGTCGGCCGATTGATTACACGATTGATTCAGCAGGGAATGCGGGTAACATATCCAGTGGTTATTTATCACGATAAAGCAGTGTATGTCGCAGTAACAAAGGAAAGAGGGGCTGTGACAGTACGCTGGTGTCGAGATTGAATGGCATATTGAGATGGAGCAAGAGTGAAGGGTGAGTGGGGACTTGACATTTTCTGCAGCTCCTTGAGGGATAAAAATTGCGCTACGATATCTGGTTCTCTACATGATGCCATCTAGACAGGCGCCAGATGTGATGAGGCACGGGCAATTCTACGGTAGTGGATGAGGTACGGGTAATTATATGGTAGTGGATGAGGCACGGGCAATTCTATGGTAGTGGATGAGGTACGGGCAATTTCACGGTAGTGCAATGTGTTTACCCCAGACCTTTGTGACTACCGATGAACAATGTTGCATTGGATAGAGGGCAGATCGTATTGGATTATGGAATTCGAAATCCGAGGACGGATGTTTAGGTCCAAGGAGTGAGGTTCCGAGTTGGAGGCTTGCAGCCAAGTTAGAGGTTTGCAGCCGAGTTAGAAATTTGCAGCTGAGTTAGGAATTTGCAGCCGATAGAAATTTGCTGCCGAGTTACGGAAGATTGAGAAGTTCTAGGCATCACTGAGTTGTATGAATTGGTACGTGTCGGGGCACGCAGCCATTTCGTCACGCAGCCACGCACACTGGGCGCCGCGGTGTGCATTGGCAGAAGCCGCGCAGGGCGGGGTGCCGCCTGGCACCGTGCATATACAATTGAGGCTTAGCCCCTGGATCGGGCTCGAGGCGGGCCGAACGCGAAGCGCGCGTCAGGACAGAAAAAGGCGGGACGTTGGCAGGTTATCGCATTAGCAAGGGCTGATGTGGGGATCTGTTACAGGGGCAATTTGTGTGGTCCAGATACTGCTGTAGCATGAGATGCGCAATGTTGCGGGACCGGGAGCAAGCGGCAACCATGGGTGTGGCTAGGGATAAGCGGTAGATTGCTTCGCGGCGGGTACTTGACGCTGGCTCGGGAGTTTGCCCGGCCCGAGGCGCTTGTCGTAGGGCTTCATGTCAAGCAGTGGAGGGGCATTATGCCAATTGCTGAGCGCCTGAGATAAACAAAAGTCATTGCTGAGAACCTGAATTAGACCCAAGTCTTGTGCATTGCTGAGAACCCGAAATGGACAGAAGACTTGCATCTGAACTAAACAGGAAGGGAAAGGCTACTGCTTCGATAGGAGCATGCGGCTACGGCGTAAAGAGGCATATTTCCAAGACATGCGAAGCGTCGTTTATCGTGTCTAACTAGAAGATAAAATACGGGATGGGTAGAGCAGTGGCCAGTCTAAAATAAGATGAGGACACTGGATCATGTGAGTGGTGCTGATACAGCGGTGCACTACGAGATGCCGGACTTCCGCCAGTGCACAGCGAAGCAGCATTGAGTAGACAAAGCGACCGGGGTAGCCGTGCATTGTGCAGCGGTGACTTGTGATATACGTCGTGGCGATGATTATGGGAGACGTCACTGGCCGATGGTAGCGGAGCAAGGTAATTAAGTTTAATTTAAGAATATTTTATAGGGACGGGTATGTAGCGGTTGGGAATCCGGGGGATATTATAAGGGAGGCAGGAATACCTAGGTGAGACTGGCGTTTCGGTGAAGGGGCGGAGTGACTTGATCAACACGGAGTGTAGTTCTACAGGTGTGGAAGCGGCCCCGTGGAGTGTGATGTGGAGCACTGAAGAGAGAGGTCGCTGTATTTTTAGAAGCGAGCGGCAGGTATGACGTAAAAATGATGCACTAATCCCGCGCAGAAAATAAAGGCCGACACGACGAGAAAAAAGAAAACGGTTTCCTCGGTTATTTGCGGGACACCCATGACACCTGCTCCTTTGCAGCCCATGCCGCCAGTTACTGAGACGGCACCGGCGGTGCGATAAGGGTCACGGCATTGCATCACTAACGCTCTCTAGGAACACGCCCAGGTGGTTGTGCGCAGGCCGAGTGGTTGCGCGCAGGCTAGACGTGTCAGTCACACGAGAACACACCACGACGTGCTGAAGAAGATCCCGCTTGTGGAACCGTCACCGCCCCATTGGGCCGACAACTCCGCTACATGCATCCCTACTTCCCTCACACGACGCCGGTGTGCTTTCCCGTCGACGCTGACCCGCCTCCTGCTCCCTCCCTCTCCTACGCGCTCCTCCCTCACCCTCTGTCCCCCTCCCGTGTTGTGCTTTTTTGCAGCACTTCTCAGTCACGTGATCAAGATATTTTCCCCCGCCGTGTCGTACCCGGTCGTGTGTGCGGTGACGCATTTTGGCTTTTGTTGTCGTTTTTCTTGCAAGGAGCCGCTTTCTTTTCAAAATTTAATTGTCACGTGCTACCGACCGGAAGATATTTTTTTACCGGCCTGCATGCGAGTCGACCTCGCCGATTGCTCGCCAATTTCGCATTGCCCATGCGCTGCCCACCCCAGCTGAGCCCTCCTTCCGTCGTGTTGATTGAAAAACTGTCTGTCTCGCACACTTTTATCCTTTTCAAATTTAAGGCGTTCACTTTTTTTTCTCTTCCCCCTTTCCCTACTACCTTCGTTTTACTGGCTTATCGTTGGGACGTGTCCGCTAATGTCCTACGATAATCACAACTATTACGACCCGCTGCAGGGCCACCCCCCGCCTCAGGGTGCGGCCGGTGCCCCGGGCCCCGGTGCTCCCCACGGTGGTTACTACCTGTCCTACGACGACCCCAACGCCGCCCCCGGCGCTGGCGGCCATCCCCAGGACCCAAACCACCATGCAGCCGCGGGCGCTCCGCCCCCGCAAGAGTTTTACGACGCAAACTATGACCCGAACGCCCAGTACTACCAGCAGCAGCCCTACGACCAGCAGTACGACCCGGAGGCCTTCTCCGATTTCTCCTACGGCGCGGGCGGCGTGCCCGCGTCCGGCCAGGCCCTCCCCACCGGCCTGTACGACCAGTACGGCAACGTCAACGGCCAGCAGTACACCCCGTCGCAGATGAGCTACGCAGACCGCAGGTCCTCCGGCACCCTGACCCCCTACGGCGGCCACCCGGGCGTCGGCGGCTACGGCGACCAGCTCCTGTTGAACGTGCCCTACCCGGCGTGGCTGGCCGACCCGCAGGCCCCCATCAAGATTGAGCATATCGAGGACATTTTCATCGACCTCACCAACCGCTTCGGCTTCCAGCGCGACTCCATGCGTAACATGTTTGACTACTTTATGACCCTCTTGGACTCGCGCTCCAGCCGCATGCTGCCCGCCCAGGCCCTCTTGTCGTTGCACGCTGACTATATCGGCGGTCCCAACGCCAACTACCGCAAGTGGTACTTTGCCTCGCAGCAGGACTTGGACAACTCCTTGGGCTTTGCCAACATGAACTTGGGGAAAATCGGCCGCAAGGCCCGCAAGGCCCGCAAAAAGTCGAAAAAGGCCCGCAAGGCCGCCGAGCAGCATGGCGGCGACTTGACCGCCCTCGAGAACGAGTTGGAGGGCGACTACTCGTTGGACGCCGCAGAAATCCGCTGGAAGGCCGCCATGAATGCCTTGACCCCGGAGGAGCGCGTCCGCGACCTTGCGCTCTACCTCTTGCTCTGGGGTGAGTCCAACCAGGTCAGATTTACCCCGGAGGCCTTGTGCTACATTTACAAGACCGCCTTTGACTACTTGTTGTCCCCCGCGTGCCAGCAGCGCCTGGAGCCGGTCCCGGAGGGCGACTACTTGCACCGCGTCGTGACCCCGCTCTACAACTATATCCGCTCCCAGGTGTATGAAGTGTACGAGGGCCGCTTGGTTAAGCGCGAAAAGGACCACAACTCCATCATTGGCTACGACGATGTCAACCAGTTGTTTTGGTACCCGGAGGGCATTTCGCGCATCATTCTTGCCGACGGGAACCGCCTCGTCGACATACCGCAGGAGGAGCGCTTCCTCCGCCTCGGCGAGGTCGAGTGGAACCTGGTTTTCTTCAAGACCTACAAGGAAATCCGCACCTGGTTGCACTTTGTCACAAACTTTAATAGAATTTGGATCATCCACGGCACCATCTACTGGATGTACACCGCCTTCAACTCGCCCACGCTCTACACCAAGGAGTACACCCAGACCTTGAATCAGCAGCCCACCGCGTCGTCGCGCTGGGCCGCCTGTGCCATTGGCGGTGTCATTGCCTCCTTGATCCAAATCTTTGCCACCCTTTGCGAGTGGATGTTTGTCCCCCGCCAGTGGGCGGGCGCGCAGCACTTGACCCGCCGCTTGTTGTTTTTGATCTTGATCTTCCTCATTAACTTGGCCCCCGTCGTGTTTGTCTTTTACTGGGCGGGCACATCCTACATCTCAAAGACGGCGCATGCCATCAGTATTGTCGGGTTTTTCATTGCCATCGGTACCCTTGTCCTCTTTTCCGTCATGCCCCTTGGTGGCTTGTTTACGTCCTACATGAACAAGCGGTCCCGCACCTTTTTGGCCAGTCTGACCTTTACGGCTGATTTCGTCAAATTGCGCGGCGGCAACATGTGGATGTCCTACATTTTGTGGGTCATTATCTTTGCGGCGAAATTGATCGAGTCCTACTTTTTCTTGACCCTTTCCATCCGTGACCCTATCCGTATCTTGTCGACAATGACCATGCGGTGCACCGGTGAAGTGTGGTTTGGCGATCAGGTTTGTCGTCACCAGGCCAAGGTCGTGTTGGGCCTCATGTACCTTGTCGACTTGCTCTTGTTCTTTTTGGATACCTACATGTGGTACATTATCTGCAACTGTATCTTTTCCATTGGCCGGTCCTTCTACTTGGGTATCTCAATCTTGACCCCCTGGAGAAACATCTTCACGCGCTTGCCCAAGCGTATCTACAGCAAGATCTTGGCCACCACGGAGATGGAAATCAAGTACAAGCCAAAGGTTTTGATTTCGCAAATCTGGAACGCCATTGTCATCTCAATGTACCGCGAGCACTTATTGGCCATTGACCACGTGCAAAAGTTGTTGTACCACCAAGTAGCGTCCGAAGTCGAGGGTAAGCGCACCTTGCGTGCTCCCACCTTTTTCGTGTCGCAGGATGACAACAATTTCGAGACAGAGTTTTTCCCGCGCGACTCTGAAGCCGAGCGGAGAATCTCCTTTTTCGCACAGTCCCTTGCCACCCCGATCTTGGAGCCCCTCCCTGTCGACAATATGCCCACCTTCACCGTGTTCACGCCGCACTACTCTGAAAAAGTGTTATTGTCGTTGCGTGAGATTATCCGCGAAGAGGACCAGTACTCGCGTGTCACCTTGTTGGAGTACCTCAAGCAGTTGCACCCCGTCGAGTGGGAGTGCTTTGTCAAGGACACCAAGATTTTGGCCGAGGAGACTGCTGCTCAGGAGCTGGGCGAGGACCCGCAGGACCTTAGTGAAAAGATTGATGAGGATGGTTTGAAATTAAAGATTGATGACCTCCCCTTCTACTGCATTGGTTTCAAGTCGGCGGCGCCAGAGTACACGTTGCGTACGCGTATTTGGGCGTCTTTGCGCTCGCAGACCTTGTACAGAACCGTGTCGGGTTTCATGAACTATGCTCGTGCCATCAAGTTGTTGTACCGCGTTGAGAACCCCGAGTTGGTGCAGTATTTCGGCGGCGACCCCGACGGATTGGAGATGGCCTTGGAGCGCATGGCTCGCCGCAAGTTTAGATTCCTTGTACTGATGCAGCGCTTTTCAAAGTTCAAAGACATTGAGCTTGAGAACGCCGACTTTTTGTTGAGAGCCTACCCCGATTTGCAGATTGCCTACTTGGACGAGGAACCTCCCGCCAACGAGAACGAGGAGGCCCGTGTCTTCTCGGCCTTGATTGACGGTCACTGCGAAATGTTGGAGGATGGTCGCCGCAAGCCAAAGTTTAGAGTCCAATTGTCAGGTAACCCCATCTTGGGTGACGGTAAATCCGATAACCAGAACCATGCCATCATCTTCCACCGTGGTGAGTACATCCAGTTGATCGATGCCAATCAGGACAACTACTTGGAGGAGTGTCTCAAGATCCGGTCAGTGTTGGCCGAGTTTGAGGAACTCAACTTTGAGCAAGTCAACCCTTACGCACCCGACCTCAAGGAGCTGCAGAGAGAAGAGACATTCCCCGTGGCCTTTTTGGGTGCGCGAGAGTATATCTTTTCCGAAAACATTGGTGTGTTGGGTGATGTCGCTGCCGGTAAGGAACAGACATTTGGTACCTTGTTTGCGCGAACATTGGCGCAGATTGGCGGTAAATTGCACTATGGTCACCCGGATTTCTTGAACGCCACCTTCATGTTGACGAGAGGTGGTGTGTCAAAGGCTCAAAAGGGGTTGCACTTGAACGAGGATATCTACGCCGGTATGAACGCCATGTTGCGTGGTGGAAAAATCAAGCACTGTGAGTACTACCAGTGTGGTAAGGGTAGAGATATGGGTTTCGGTTCAATCTTGAACTTTACTACAAAGATTGGTGCGGGTATGGGTGAGCAAATGTTGTCGCGCGAGTACTACTACCTCTCGACGCAGTTGCCCTTGGACCGCTTCTTGTCCTTCTACTATGGCCACCCTGGTTTCCACATCAACAACATCTTTATTCAATTGTCATTGCAGGTATTCATCTTGGTGTTGGCAAACATGAACTCATTGGCGCACGAATCAATCTTTTGCTCCTACAACCGAAACTCTCCAATCACCGATGTGCTCTTCCCCTATGGCTGCTACAACTTGTCGCCCGTGGTCGACTGGATCAGACGCTACACCTTGTCCATCTTCATCGTCTTCTTCATCTCCTTCATCCCCTTGGTGGTGCAAGAGTTGATTGAGCGCGGAATATGGAAGGCGTGCCAGCGTTTCGCCCGCCACTTCATGTCCTTCTCCCCCTTGTTTGAAGTATTTGTGGCGCAAATCTACTCGTCTGCCGTCTTCACCGACATGACAGTGGGTGGTGCTCGTTACATCTCCACTGGACGTGGTTTCGCCACTTCGAGACAGCCCTTCACAATCTTGTACGCTCGTTTCGCCGACTCGTCAATCTACATGGGCGCCAAGCTCATGCTCATCTTGCTCTTTGGAACCGTATCGCACTGGCAGGCGCCCTTGCTCTGGTTCTGGGCATCCTTGCTGGCCCTCATTTTCGCGCCCTTTGTCTTCAACCCGCATCAGTTTGCGTGGGAAGACTTCTTTATCGACTATCGTGACTTTATCCGGTGGTTGCTGCGCGGAAACAACAAGTGGCACCGCAACTCGTGGATTGGTTACGTCAAACTCTCTCGTTCGCGAATCACCGGCTTCAAGCGCAAGCTTACCGGTGACATTTCCGAAAAGACTGCGGCCGACACGTCGCGTGCCCATCGCTCCAACGTCTTCTTTTCCGACTTTGTGCCGTCCTTAATCTACACGTTGGGCTTGTTGGTTGCCTACACCTTCATCAATGCCCAGACTGGTGTTACCAACGACCCCAAACCGGTAAACTCCTTGTTGCGAGTGTTGGTGTGTGCCTTGGCACCCGTTGCGATCGACATGGGAGTGGTTGCCGTGCTCGGAGGCATGGCGTGCTGCATGGGTCCCATCTTGGGTGTATGCTGCAAAAAGACGGGGTCAGTCATGGCGGGTGTCGCTCACGGCATTGCATTGGTGGTCCACCTAATCTTTTTCGTGGTAATGTGGGTGTTGGAGGGCTTCAATTTCAGCCGCATGTTGTTGGGATTCGCCACCATGATCTACATCCAGAGAATGTTGTTCAAGTTCATGACCTTGCTCTTCTTGACGCGAGAGTTCAAAAACGACAAGGCCAACACGGCCTTTTGGACAGGTAAATGGTACAACACGGGCATGGGCTACATGGCCTTTACGCAGCCTGCGCGTGAATTCTGCGCAAAAATTATTGAAATGTCAGAGTTTAGCGGTGACTTTGTGTTGGCGCACATCATCTTATTCTGCCACTTGCCCATCTTGTGCTTCCCCTTGGTTGACCGTTTCCACTCGACAATGTTGTTTTGGTTGAAACCGAGCAAGTTGATTCGGCCGCCAATCTACTCGTTAAAGCAGGCCCGGTTGAGAAAGAGAATGGTGCGAAAGTACTGCTGCCTCTACTTTGCCGTCTTGTTGTTGATTGTGATTGTGATTGCGGCGCCAGCGGTGGCGCTGAAATTCTTGCCGATTACTCTCTTCGACAGTTTGGAGGGCGAAGTGGGTTTCGCAAAGGGTTTCTTCCAGCCGCGCAACCAGAGCAACAACGACACCGGGCCCAACCGTCCTTCGGACTACACGTGGCTGTACCTTAGTGACCGTTCTGGCACCACCTTGTCGTACAGCACCAAGGCGTTTTAAGAGTCTTGCGTGGAGGGAGGGGAATGGTGTTTGATATCGTGAGAATTGTTGCACTTTATTTATATCGATAAATTTGTTTCTATAAAAAAAAAACTGAGAATATTTTGAAAGAGTACTGACTTTGGTCACCTGTATTTGCCGTGGGCGATCTTTTGGTGGGGCGTCGAGGGAATTCTTGAGGACTTCAAAAATACGGTGTGAAAATCGCAAAGGAATCACAGTCAATGTGGAAATCGGAAGGTTTGAAAGTCGATGCGGAAATCGGAAGGGACTCGAAGTCGATTGGGAAATCGCAAAGGAATCACAGTCGATGTGGAAATCGGAAGGACCCAAAGTCGATGCGGAATTGTAAGGGACTCCAAGTCGATGTGGGAATCGGAAGGACTTGAAAAAGTCGATTGGGAAATCGCAAAGGACCCAAAGTCGATGTGGAAATCGGAAAGGGCTCGAAATATCAATGTGGAAATCGGAGGAAACGGGAACCAGGAAACTTTTCAGATTTGCACCATTGGGGAAATTTTAAATATTCGGGCACTCGATATGAAGGAAAACAAGACCAATTGGCGGCGCGATCGCAGCAGGGGATATTGTGAAATGTCTTTAATTATTGACTGTGCTCGTAGTTTGAGTAAACCGCGTGGAACCTCTTGAAAGCTCATGTGATTGTTCAATCTGTTCATACAGGTCAACTTCGCGTTGTTGATTATCAGGCACCGCGTTGGGTGAGCTCGTGTGATTGTTCAATCTGTTCAGGCACTACTGGCCATTAGCACAACCAAATCTACCTCGCGTTGTTGATTATCAGGCACCGCGTTGGGCGAGCACATGTGGTTGTTCGATCTGTCCATACAAACCAACCTTGCGTTGCTGATTATCAGGCACCGCGTTGGGTGAGCTCGCGTGGCCCTGGAACGCCGTATCGCCGCCTTCTCCCCATCAAAAGGGCACAGATACTCTGGCATGTATTCACCCTGAAGGACTCGCAAGTGCCTATGATGGATAAATCAGTTCCTCGTAAACTGTACCGGTCTGCGAAATTCGAGTGACGGTCTAGAAGAGCTTTCAAGAAGCCTCCATTAGGCGCACAGCTTGATCAGTTGCTGGGTCTAGTTTGTGGAGGCAAGCAAGAACTATGGGAGGATAGATGGAAACGACACGAGTCGTGATCCGTATTTGCGTATCTGTTTCTGTGAGGCTAGAGGGATAAGATGGAATTTCACAGGGCAAGAGAGAGTGCGTGTAGCCTCAAGTTGTGGTGGATGTTATGTTGCTCGGCGAAGACACGAATGTTTCTAGTGAAGTTTGTGTACTTGTTGCAATTCAGAGACCCACATGATGTGTACTCATCACTACGCCTTGGGTGTAGTAGAGATCGGGATTGTCGTGGTAGCCTCGGGTGCGAAACATCAGATTTACCCACATTTTAGGATGAATTTCCAAGAGCCAGCCGTGGAGCGGTCCTGGACTAAACACAGTCTCTATCCACATGATGTGAACTCATCACTACGCCTTGGGTGTAGTAGAGATCGGGATTGTCGTGGTAGCCTCGGGTGCGAAACATCAGATCTACCCACATTTTAGGATGAATTTCCAAGAGCCAGCCGTGGAGCGGTCCTGGACTA
>JAKTSS010000411.1:0-11086 GCA_030580355.1 Debaryomycetaceae sp. yHKB357
CGCCGACTGTGACTGATCCTCACGCGATAATATAGACAGACTCCCGCTGTGTTAGGGAGAATATATTGAGTCTTCCGAGTGTAAGGGAGACACAACTGTTATCTCATAAGCCATTGCGTCACTATAACGAAGGTGTGATATTAAACACCCCGTAACAACAACAGGGGATCCCTTTACCGGGGCACTAACGGGGTTTTACTGTATATCGGAGCTTCATTGTACAGTAGAGTGAGTGTTACTCGGACGGCCAACTTGCAGTGACCCCGTTCAAGATTTTCTTTTCTAAACTGATAAATTCCTTTTCGTATACAAGATATACGCTAAAGAAGAAGAATGAATCTTCACTTTACATGGAGGATCTGCTCTATTACCAAGGTATCAAAACCGAGATAATAAAACACCTATACCCCCGTAGTGTGGTTTAGTCCGTGGTAGTGTGGGCTGTCTGGTGACGTGTTAAATCAAATCAATAACAGTGTGCTGCGTTAATATGAACAGCAGAAGCAACATTTTCTAGTGCTGAAAGCGTCGGGCCTGCCGTATCCACTCCACACACCAATGTATGACTTACTCACTGAAGCAAAGCTTTTCTTTGAACGAGTGACTCTTGGATCAAATTTCTCCTCAGTTTCAATTGCTCCCTGAATCAGAGATCCTGATGGTTGTGGTCATACTCTTGGGCCGGAGTCTTTGCTATGGCAATGCGTAGTTGGGGTCCTGGACCTCAAGCCGCGAAATCATTGCATGTATGGAGCTGCCGTCAAATGTGGCGCTTGTTAAGCTTTTGCGACTGTCATTAGAGTTACATTTCCATTCAAAGACATATGTTGCGTGAATGCCATGATCGTCTTTACCAGAGTAATACTACAATGATACCGTGTGACACAGCTTATATTGCAGCATGTCTTTCGACGCAACGACCCTTTAGCCACTTTTATTGGCAAGAGGAGTGCCGAAAAGAAGCGAGTAGAGCGCGCATTAACTAAGCAAAGGCACCAGGCATCCAGTGGTCGATGGCCAATGTCTTCAGAGCTCGAAAGAGGCTATCACGCAAGAGTCTCGCGATACACTGATGCAGTATCTTGTTCTGTTCCTTCGTGACCAAGTAACGGAGCTCGATTTCGGCTTTGCAAGACTGAAAATTGCAATTTATCAACAATCTGCAAATCCCTTAGTGCTCAGGTGCGAAACAGGGTTCCAACTGTGAATTAAAGAGCATGATAATGCCATTGACATGATTTCAAGTCGTACTTGAGCGACCAAAACGCACATTTTGCATTGTGCCAGATTACGTCACCTTCATATGCATCATACGCCTGATATGTTGAACAATTTCCCAATTGTTTTCCATTCATGGTGATGCGAGAGGTTTCCAAAGTATTATTAGGCTCCGTCCGTTGTGGTTTGACGAGTCTTAAGCACACTTATGTCTGTCAAACGAAAATCGTCATTTTCAAAGTTGACCGTAACTTTTGCAGTGAACAAGTAGAGAACTCACAATTGATATGAGACAAAGCATGTACTTTTCCCGAAGCATACCACTCCTTAACAAGGCGCGTGTCTGCGTGGTTCGCCCTGGAGAGGCAAAAGTCGGATAATCCGCAATGGTGATCAGATAACTCGGAGTTTAGGTCGTGCATTTGTGCTAACACCCAGACTGCAACGTTAAATTTGTGCAAAAAGTTAGAAAAGAGAAAATGGGTTTCATAACTCGGAATGCCTTTTAAGTATTGCATTATGGATGTATTCTCATCTTCGAATGGGTTAATCCGGATGCTGACTCAGCAGGACCCTCCATCGGAGCAATGACACAGGACAGAGATTGTAATGGTGTAAGCTTTCATCGAACCTGAGCAGAGCTTGTAGTTGAGGATTTCAGCGAGCTCTACGCTAGTGACGAATGACAGCACTAGTCGCATCGATATTTTGTACCGAAAACATCGCTCTTGTGTTGCGTTGAAGCCCGCCCTCGTATGTGTAATCTAGCCACTGGTGACCGGTCGATTCGGGGGCGTTCGCGATGGATGCCGTCACCTGCACAGAGGAAAGACCCTGTAGTCTAACCGCAGTCATTAGACTCGGATGTAGGGCAGAGTTGGGACCGTTGTGGTGTAAGATGGTTTACCCGGACATCCCAATCGCCGAAGCGTAATAATATTGCATAGTGACAGGACGGGAGAACAGTTGGTCCTGCTGGACCTCCCCCACGTGGGGTGTTTGTGGGATGTTGATTATCTGCAGTATGCCGCGATGGATGGTCTCATCGCGTAACACGTGGAAGCGCAGTGTTCAAGCGAGGATGGAAGCTGTAACAATACAGCGCGCATTACCCGCTCAGCAATGTAGTGTCCCCTAGTGAGTGCACGCACAATCGCCGGGGCGTGGTTGTATTGTATCGCGTCCTATCAGCGCCGCATAATAATAAGTCTAATCGTATTATGTAATAGATATGCATGTGATTAAACTGAATTATTGACATTTTTGAAATTTGCAGACTCCATCCTTCTCTTCTTCTTGTCAACAAGTATCCCAGCCATGGCCGAACCTCACAACTCTCCGTGGCACAGCCCACCGCTGTCCCGCTCGCTGACAAACCATCTTGCTAACCCGCACTTGAAGCCCGACCAATCTCCCTCCGTATCCGCGCCAGACCCCGCGCCAGACCCCGCTTTTCTTGAGTCTCATCATCACACCCCAACTCCTCCTCACATGTACTCCGCCATGACTGTTAAATCCGATGAGTTTTTTTTGGACTCGGATATAAACCAACTTCTACTGGGCCCGGGCCATCATCACCTTCTGCAACACCTCCATCTTCAGCATCTCCAGCATCATTCTCAGCCTCCTCAATCTCAGCCTTCTCAGTCCCATCCCCATCATCACCAGCACCAGCACCAACACCCTCATCCCTCTCTCGAGCCCCACTCTAGCCGTCCTCCCAGCTCAGCGACCACTCCGCGCGAAAGCGACGATCTTCCTCCTTCTTATAACTTTTCGCTCGATCTGAACATGTTTCTTCCTACTGAATTTGACTTTCATCATCCCTCCTCATTGGGCAATCACAATGATTTCTTCAACGCTCACCTGCTGTCTGCCTTCCCGCCCTCTCAAGACCCTGCACCCATTACTCCTGCGATGTTGGCTGCAAATAAGCGCCAACCAGACACTGAAGCGTCCATGTTTCATCCGCCTTCTTCACACCAATCCCACCTGGGCGTTCGTCCCGATGCCGTTTTTACTCCGCTAATGTCTCCGACAGCTCCCACAGACTCTGGCAACTATTCCTCCATGCACACTGCGTTCGAACCACTCACTTCGCCTGCTCTCATGGCTCAGCGGCCGGATCTGCTACTGCTGCAGCAGCGTCCCGGATCAGGACTCGAACGCCGGCGCTCGTCGCTGTCGGCTTTTGGCGGCCAGAACGGACCGACCCAGCTCGTGGAAGGCGACCTGGCCCTTCGAGGGCCCGCGGCCTTGGGCTTTAAGCGCCGCACCACCCCGCACGGAACCCCTATACTACACCCGACGCAGAGCTCAAGCCGAAAAAACTCGCCGGCTCTCAAGGCTCGCATGGCGGCCAAAACGGCCCCGGTCCCGTTCGAGCGATTGCCCGACGCCAGCGTAGACCCAGCTGGCGCCATGCTGCCTCAATCAGCACCGCAATCGACGGCATTCATGGGCTTCACGATGCAGCGCCTCGCCGACCATGGCCTTGACCCGGCCAGTAACCTCGCGCCCAACGCTTACGCCGCCGTCGCCGGGTCGGCGTCTCCGCAAGCCAAGCCAATCAGCCCCTCCGACGATGGCCAGGGCAAACTGACCGTCAAAAAGAACGATACCCACAAGATGGCCGAGCAGGGCCGCCGCAACCGCATGAACGTGGCGATCGCTGAGTTGAGCGCCTTGATACCGCAAAAGTACCACGATGAGGTCTCGATCCCGTCCAAGGCGACGACGGTGGAATTGGCATCGAGGTATATCCGTGAGCTCTTGAACAAGTCGGAAGCGGCGCCGTTACCGGAAAAAACTAGCGAGAGTTGACCGTTTGGTGAGGCAAACTTGCCGAGACTGTCATCTTGTTATCGTTTTTTTAACTTGATCCTCGTCTTGTTTAGAAACTGGATCGTGAAGGCACCGTCCTTTCGAGATCGTTAATGTCTGAACCTTTTTGCCTAAAAGTCGGATTGGGATGTTTCAAGACCGGCAGGATGATTCCGGTGAGATGGGGTCCAGATTGTGCATTTTCCCGGAAAATGCATCGAACCCCGTGGAAATGTATAATAATCACACGTCTCATGAGAAACAATTGACCTTACGGAGCGCACAACATGCCTTACCTTCTCCGATTGTTCTGCTCTAGGAGTTTCCCAAGACATCACGAAGGTGACAAAACTTTCTGTTGTTGAAACAGGACGCGACAGTCGGCGTTTCCGGGACACTCATTAAAATCAATTTAACGCATTCGGTTCGGGCGCGCTCGTGACCCGTGCAACGGCAAAGTTCAACGTTGTTGACCAATTGCCTCCCATTTTATTTCAAAATTCTGTTTCGCCGATTCGAAAAGTTTTGTTGAACAAGCCAAGAGTTTGCACCTCTTCTCAGAAAGTCCGTTGCTGCTTTACGGCCACCTTATTGGCTGTAATAGTCCACACGCCAAAAATGTTCATTTGTAACAATACATTTTCAACGCCTGCTCATTAAGCTTTCCTTTGCAGCTGAACACGTCTGGCGCTGAGGACTCAAGCATGGGAGAAATAGCTGGGTGGGTCCTGAACCCTTCTTCAAGACATCACGAAGCAGTAAAGTTTGCCGCCAACATTCACATTGTAACGTCAATAATTGCTAGTAAATTTACATTTGGCAATGCAACGGTATCAAGTCTGGTTGCTTGATCTGGAATTTACGTCGATAGCCACTCAATCTTGAGAGTGTGCAGCAGGTCTTGATCAACGGGCACGCCTGGTAAATCTTGCGGCTTCTGTTTCTGCCTCCAACATCACTCGCTGATAAAGTCAAGGTAAGCTAATTATTCGCGCTAGGTCTCCACGAGAACTGCCACATCGCTTAAAGATGACAAAGAGCTTTTAAATACTCAGTCCTTTTCCGGCAAGTAGTGCAAGTTGATTCATGCAATTCTGTTAGCTACCAGCATACGCTTTGTTGTCGCTTTCGCGATTCGTAGTCTAGCTCACACAGGAGCGAAGTCACTCGACATAATGCAAAGATTATCGATTGACGCCGCCCTCACGGCCGATCAACACCCTGTTCTTTCTTTACAAATTACATGGCAAAACACGAAGGGTGCAAGTCACTACTCCGAGATTAGAATGCGACAGCACGCTCTATAGGTAGCTAGTGTTGACGGGACACACACGTAACATCTCAGCCATCAAGTCCCAACGATAACTATAACAAGACTTGACGGCTCAGTACAATCTTTTAAATTTTACCGTAGTGAGAGGTGTCGATAAAGATATCGTCGCGGAAGTCATCGTCGCATCATCCTGCCATAGCAGTCCAGGCCTTGGATCGAGCCCTCGACAATGCTTATAAAAACCAGGCCCTCCAGCGCCAGGAAGTTTGACGTACTCGCTTCTATACTTCCATCAAGCCCCAGTGGCGTTCCCTTTCAACACCCGCGCCTAATCAGCCCCATTTTTCTAGCCGCGCACAGCAAGTTGCTGAGATCACGTTGCCGGTAATAACAATTTCAATAGTAGTTCAAGTATAAAAAAATATAAAGGTCCGAGTGCAACCCAGCAATTGCACACGAACTGCGGTGTCCTAAATGATGTACTTCCGCTCGACAAAGTTCATGATCCCACACAAAAAAGCTTGGAAGCAAGCGTAGTTTTCTATCTCTTGCTTCGGCAAGCCCCCCACGCACCTCTGAAAGGCTTCGTGGATCGTCTTGAGACGAAGCTTTCGCAAATGTTTGCGCAACCCACGAAGACAAGTGCTTTCAAGAGACAACGCACGCTCGACGCAATTCCAGGCATCAACTGCGGCATCTGGGGATGTGGCCGCGGACAATGACCTGGAGAGTTCCCAGTCTAACGATGCTGGTAGATGGCACGGGTTTGGTGCCCGGGGGAGGCAGCCGGCCGCAATTTGATTTTCGAGGCTGATATTGTCGACGAAATCGTACCCCAAACTGAGAACCAAAATCCTCACAATTTTGAACAAGCACACGGTGCGCCGACACTCCGGTCCAGCGTGCCCGCTGTCAACGATCCTCATGACTTGCGCAGAAGCCGCCCGATAGAAGTTCCACTCGGGAAGTGTCATCGAGTCGTCCCTCAACTTGATGATCGTCACTATAAACATCAGCACGAATCGAACTCCGGGAAAGAAATCGGCGACAAACCACGTGGGGCGGAAAGGTCTGATAATGCTGCGGCTGTATGCCAAGTAGTAAAGATCTGAAAGATTGAAGTCCCCGTCCAAGTGATCAGCTTCATCGGCTAGCTCAATATGGCATATCGTGTTTGGAGCATGTTGGCTGCAGCTGATATTGTACCATCCTCGGATAATTTTGGGCTGCGGTGTGCCTATTTCCTTGAGAAGTACGAGCTCGGTGCGGCGTCTGCTGACCCCGGGCGCAACAGTGCTCCAGCAATGCTTGGACTCAACCAGCATCTTGATGAACCACAAAAAGAGCAGATTAACATATTCAAGGGCATTTGTTTGAAGAGAGCGGATACTTCTGCTCCTAGGCTCCATTGCTTGCCAATTCTCACTCGTCAATTGTCCGAGCTTGGCCTCGACATACTGCCGAAACTTGTCAAGTTCCCAGTGGAGCTCCCTAATAACTTGGGCAAAGAGAATGGATCCCTTTGCCACGCTAAAGTAGCGCGCAGCAATGTTGACAAGGCAATGATACTTGTATTGGATGTTGAGTGCAACATTGTCGACGAGGAGCCTACCATCCAAATCGTACTCCTTGTAATATTCCGGTTGCAAGAGTTCCGTGGCGACAGTTGGCGCACGAAATTTATCCCATGAATCTATGGCATCTAGTCCGATTGCTGCGTGCCACAAGGCGCAGTAATGCTCCGAGCGCTCGACGAGGCCCCCATTCGACGTGATCAATTCGCTTCCAGACTTTAAGGCATGGGCGAGTTGGACGATTTTGGGAACGTCAAGTTCCATATATAACGCCCGTGCCGCACTCTTCCCCATCAAAATACAACCAGCGACCAAGCTCTGAGTGTATTCATCGATCTTGTCCTGACCAGCCAGGAACGGAATGCCACGGTAGAGTTCTCCGAATGCCTTATGGTACTGAATCTGCTCTTCGCTAATCAAGCCGCCCATTGACCTCGATGCCGCAAACAATATGGGAAAGTATATCGCATAAAAGGCACAGAGTTGACTGCGTTGTGAGTGTCCGAATTGGATGCGACGTTCGTCGTCGAGAATAAAATAAACAAGAAACCGAGCGTGGTATCGCATAAATTTTGACCGATCAACGATTGGCGCCAACGGGTGGACAACCTCGAAATAGAGGTTGACTAACTGAATCGAACGTCTCGCATTACATGGCAAATGTTTTGCAAGCCCCCTCAACACCGGTGGAGCCACCGTCGGGTCTTGATGCCAGGGAATTGGCGGAGGTAAATCCGCGGCCAAGTAAATTCGAGGCGGTTGGCCGTCTGAAGGTCCCGTGATTTGTATGCTGGGAGCCACCGTTGGTTCTTGATGCAAAGGGGCTGGTGAAGGTGAATTCGCGGCCATCCAAGTTGGAAGCGGTTGGCCGTCTGAATATCCCATGAGGACGCTGGGAGCCGTCGTCGGGTCTTGATGCAAGGGGACTGGTGAAGGTAAATTTGCGGCCATCCAAGTTGGAGGCGGTTGGCCGTCTGAATGTCTCATGAAGTGTATGCTCTCACGCTCTGACAAACGAGAGGAAGAATTAGGGGTATTTATCCAAACCCAATATGAGGCCGCGGCGCCGAGGTCACAAAATTTTAGCCTGTGGCAGCAAAATTGCCAATGCAACAATAGAGGGTATTGCAACGGCCGCTGCGCTGATTGTCGGATATTTTCAGCCTTCAACGCGTGCATTCGGATTAGCTCGCGATTTATCAGTCGATCTCCAAAAATAACGCAGCAACGCGTTCACAGAGATAGCACCACGATTATTTGCTTCAAGCGTGGTGGCTCTTGAGGAAGCCCTCTGAAGAAGCTCTGAAGTGCTGTTGTGCCGCGAGAACTGAAGAAGAGAGCGTCCAATCATTGCTATACTGGTGAGAATTCTGTTACCATTGGTACAATGGCCTTGAACGGATTTCCCATTCCTCCTCCCCTTAGTTTATTTTCCGGAATTTCGTGCATTTGTGAGAGCTGTACGACAACAATAAAATCACGCGATTAAAGGTGAAAGTGCCCGAGATAGGAATAATCATCTGGATAGCTGACTAAAGCCGCGAATTGTTTACCTCGGCGAACGCCGGTTGTGTGGTTAATTGCGTGGATCCAATAACGCCGCGGGTAACTTTCTTCTTGGGATATTTTCTCTCGTATGGCGTGGGAGACACATGGCCATGAGCGCCCAAAAGAGGAATTTTTCCAACCTCGGGGGCGAGAATATGGCCTTTTCTTACGTCATTTGACGAGCCAGAACAGCTCCTAGGGGAAAAGGGGGAACAAAGAGATTAATCCCCGGTATCTCGATAATTCACAGGCATCCAGGGTGCCCACATTTTTCCAACATATTGGAATTGCCCCAAAAAAGCGTCATAACGTTTGGTTTTGAGCACCAGGATAACGCCTTGCTTTAAATCTTGTTTTCGACAATCAAGGCTTGAGGTTTCGGGTATTGTCGACAAGGGAGCCCGCGCAGCCGTTTCGGTCACGAGATGTTTCATGTATGGCGCGTTTCGGGCTCTAAACATTTATCCGTCGTTCTGACCGTTATTCACCGCCAAAGTGGCGGCATTTGTCTACTTGGAAAGCCTCTTCCGGGCACTCGACATACCGAAGAGTCGTCATTGCCCTTACGATCTCGTTCCTCTTACAAAGCATCCATGTTATTCATGGCGAACATTTCTCGCAAGTCAGGAGTTGAGAAGCTGCTTGTCAGCCAATGAGTCTATCAGCAGGATTGACTTCACACGTGGCTAGCTCGAGCTCGAAACCACACAAACTACATGCCACATCACTTTGAAAATCACAGACAGCTCCATTTACGAGGAACGTTAACAGCCCCAGAAATGGTTGACCTGAGGAAGCGAGGTAAGATTGCGACTCACAAGGCGAAGACTCTGATCTGACAATGCTCGATTACAAGCATCCATCTTTGCTCAGGTGGAAGTCTCCACAACATCGTCTTCATTTGAGGGTGTTGTATGATAGCTAATTCAATCATCAATTGATTTAAACAATGCTGGACTTCAAACTGTTTTTGAGTCCGCCAACGAAAGTGGAAAATTTGAAACTGAAGGGCGCTCGCAGATTTGCCCGCTCTTGTCTTGTACTGCGGTCTTTCGCGAAATGGGCCATTATGATGTATGCTGCACGAGCTGCAGGACACGTGGGAGCATGCTACTTTGAATCTAGCACAAGAATGAAACGGAGTCCATGGCTGCCCTCGCGATTGAATAAAACGCTGTCAACCAACAATTTATTCGCCTATTGCTCTTATCCACTTCTCGTCCCAATGTGCCAGAAAGGGGTCCTCATCCTGGGACTTATCTCATGCATTGGAAGTATTTAATTCTTAAGGTGACCATGCGATTCGCTCGATCTGCACTGATACACTCTTCGGTACTTCGCATGCCTCATGCTCACTTACGAGTTCTCTTTCCTCTGAATGGAATTTTGAGGTCGGAGAATAGTATTGAAATGTCACAGTTTGGTCGAAGAGGTTGATTTGACAATCCTATTTCTCAACTGTCGCGAGTATTGGCGATGATGAAAAGTTCGCCTTGACCTACCCAGATGATGGTGACTCCCACATCCTGTCTTTTTCTTTAATCGTGATATGATTGTGCCGCGCTGTGATTCCAACTAACAAAATTGAGCAATACTGCATTTATCATTAGCTCATAGTTTTGTTGTCAGTGGAAAAGCTACGAGTGGAGCCTACCGGTGCTACGATCTGGGAGCTGACTGCGCAATACCAAGAAATACACTCAAGCATCTCGTCTGGGTAGAACTAAAGCGACATGATCAATAATGAACTGGCATCAGCGACGTGTGAGAGCTGGGAAGTAGTGGCGGAAATGGCCGGTAGATCTTCAGATGGGATTTGGCTTACGCTATACAACATCTTGCACCTGCAAACAATAATATATGATCTCGATTTAGTCTCTATTCATGATTCCGAATGCACCGAAGAATATATATTTTAACCTAGTGATACAACTGACGCCCGCTATTTTACTTTCTCCACACCTTCACTAAACGGATTTAGGCCGGACCAAATAAACCACACGTGGCAACTACAAGCAAACTAAAGCAAGAAGCAAAGCCAGTTGTGTAGCAAAGTTTCTCCGATTCAGATCTCCTGATGTCTGGAGAACCCCACTTCGAGGATAAGCCGTGATGTGACTGCAGCTGCAGAAAGCGAGTCGCCACCGCACAAAATCGCCTTGATAATAAAGGTGTGTTCTATCCTTGAAGTATTTTTGAGCTTACTGTAGGACTAACACAATCTGACAGTTTGATCTTCCGTCACCTCGCTGCAAAGTTAGCTGTTCGGACTTGTTTCGGAGAAATTGTACGTGCATCGGGTGCGGGGTTGTGACTAAAATCCACGTCAACAGGGGTCGTATTACCCCGCAAATGCAACTCACGAAAAATGTCTGCAAAAAAATATTACCCGATTAGGAAAGACATTCACCTCCTGGGAGTCACTCGCCATGTCTAGACCATCAAGCGTCCTTCGAAACCATATGCACATACTCCACACTTCATTGCTGATGCTGATAGTTGCCATCTCCGCGCGATTTATTATTTTCAAAAGTTTCTTCGGGCTTGAAACGCATAAATACAGGAGAATCTACCTTTCAGCAGTTCTTCACCATCAATTGTTCTAAATGATCCGTATCCCAGTTACTTCCATTCTCTCTGTTGTGGTATT
>JAKTSS010000412.1:0-11010 GCA_030580355.1 Debaryomycetaceae sp. yHKB357
TCACAAACGAAACCTCACCTCCACCAACCGTCACAAACGAAACCTCACCTCCACCAACCGTCACAAACGAAACCTCACCCCCACCCCAGTCTGCCCCCCACTCTCAATTTCTCCGAAATCACTAGTCTCTTGGAACCAGGCGAAAAGATTTTGAAAATGGACACCGTCATCAAACTGCAGCTATCGCACGCAGAATATTCATGCGGAAACCCGCTAGACGATGCCGCCATTGAAGCCCTCGTGGACTCGCACGGCGAGGTCTTGGCCGCCAAGGCCCTGCCCGTCACCGCAGTAGTCCTGAGCGCTGCCCGCATCTTTCTCATTGATGTCAACCTGGAAGCGATCTTGATCGATCTCAAGAGCAATGCCGGGCAAGACTACCTGATGTGGGACTATGAGTTTGAGGACGGCGAGAGCGGCATGCCCGGCTACTTGATCCTTGAGCTGGCGCGCGAGGGCATCCTCATTTTCTTGCAAAAGCCCCTCACGCCGCCGGCCGGTGCCTTGCGCGTGTTGTCGCCGCAGGGCAAGGCGATTGCCGTGGGCACGCTGCGCGCGTGGATCTGGTGCTTGCTGGAAGCGAACAAGCTGGTGGGTGTGCTGGATCTGAAAAAGCACGAGCCAAACAAGCCGGCGGGCGGTACGGAGCTGAGTAAACCAGAAAAGAAACCCACACCGAGACCGCGCGTAGCGTCGCAGCCGAATATGAAGCTGAACGTGGCGCCCCGCCCGCCGCAACGGCTGGCGAGCAGGCCGGAGAAGCCATCGCGCACCCCGAGCGCCTCGTCGCTACCGGAACGGCCGCCGGCAGCTAATCGTGCCCGGGGGCAGCCGCCGCGCGGCGCGTCGCGGCAGATTAGCAGCTTTGCGTATGCGGCCGCGGCCGCGGCCCACAAGTAGTCTAGTTGTAGAACAGAGTGAAGTCTTGAGGCTAGACAATACCCCAAAATAGCAGGCTTTGCCTCGTTCACCATGCATCCGTATTGTGAAACCCCTTGTTCGACTTGAAGGGACATATTGCGCGTAGAATCCTGTTGTAGGACATGCAAGAGGCACGGTCCTTTTTAGGCGAGAGCTTTGCTCCGTTGAGACAGTAGTGAGGCGAACGTGACAAACACATCTTACGCATTGAATCTATTTACAAGCTTGAATTAACGCCTGCGCGGACCGATTAATCTATTTACAAGTTACAGGAATGCCATTAAACGAGCTCGTAGCTACTTCAATGACGAAACCGCATTGAAACGGGCTAGCCAGTCCAGGTAGTAGCATGTCTCGGCGAGAACGCGCGCTGATTCCAGGCGCACGATTGCTTCCACCAGCTTCTCGGTGGCTACCCACATATTGACCAGGTTAGCTGTGTTCCCCAAGCTCGGAGAAAGCGGCGCCTTCAGAAGAGCGTATGGGTCATTACGCAACTCGGACCAGTGACTAGCTTCATGGGGGCGCGGGTTTGAAAAGTATGCGTTGGGCTGAGCGGGTATAGTGGCTGCTGAGTCGGAGATGTTGGGAGAGTCGGATTTGAAAGCAAATTGGCTACAGTACTCAAGTATACGGTCACGCTGCTGCCACAGAGGCACAACGCGATCAGCAAAGACGGAATCACAGGCGGCCGCCGAATCTATACTGTTCAAGCTGACGGCCAATTTGTCGTCCACGGCGGCGCGGGAAAGACGGAGGAAATGACGAAGGCGGGTGGGCTCTATGCAAGCAGCTTTATCTAGTGGGACGCCAGAGAACCCGGGAGCGGCATGTTCTCCAGCGCTCGCGCTCTCCGAACTGCTCCACATGTGGTGCATTTCGCATCCTAATGGGCGGGTTTTATTCACGTGACTCATGCATTGCTTATATAATAGGGTCGCATCTCAGAGTGACGTTACTGATGTAGAATTCCGCGTAGCCCCTGAGATATTCCTTGGAAGTGCAAGGTTTGCGTTGCAAATACTAATTATAATTATGTGTAGTGCAATCGAAGTAGATCCCCATTTCTGGGCATTGCAATCGAGATAGATCCTATTTTCAAGAAGTCGCATCAAAGCTTTGGGTGATGCTGTTTCTTGAGGCACATTGGAGGCAACTCACTAGTACGAACTTCAAATAATTGACGCAGTAAAGGGAAATGAAAAGCGATATTCCACCGGTGTGGTCTTGCTTTTTGGCCGACAACTAATGTGAACTCCAATTTACGCTCACAAATTTAATAGGAACAGAATTTTCGAAGGATTTTGTAAGGTTGGCAACGGCTGCACCGTCCTTAAACTAACCATAACCCATTCTTTTGAGCGGAACGAGCTATGGAGCCCCGGCCGCCCATGGTGGGTGATGGGG
Organism: Debaryomycetaceae sp. yHKB357; assembly: GCA_030580355.1. NCBI lineage: Eukaryota > Fungi > Ascomycota > Pichiomycetes > Serinales > Debaryomycetaceae > Debaryomycetaceae sp. yHKB357. The sequence continues at coordinate 2,329 of JAKTSS010000412.1, forward strand.
GTTTATACGCGATTGGATAGCTGGACTGCAGAGAATTTACAATATGAGATGGCGATCTCAGGGAGTTATCCTGTACTCAAGAAGCCAAGAGGGCGCGATACCCTTACAACAGTGTACAGTTCAAGGATTGAAAGTTGCAATTTGATGGGGAACACGTTGATTCATTTCAAGTCGGGGAAGGTTGGCAGTTACTCGTCATGCAGTTCTTGGTAAATTATATTGAGGCGCAACCCATCAGGAATTCCAAAGAATCATTTTCTTTGGTGCAGTAAACAGGATCTGAGATGCTGCATATTCATTTTGTCGCGAAGGCGAAAGCTCACGGACTTGAGCGCGAGCCACGAAAATTGTGCATGTCCTGACCCGGCGCAATTGGAATGCTTCTATATCTCAAAATCACATCAGGACTTCTTCAAGAGTCTTCTTTATGCGTAGCTCGAAATGGTGGTTACGATGCGGGCTGATGTGGCTAACAAACGATCGAAGTATACCTGTGCGTCAGATCAATTTGCAGCCAAAGTATTTTTTGCGTTTACGAATTGAACTTTTTTGCAGCCATTTTTCGGGCGGGTGCAAAAATTTGTTGAGACGAGAAATTAAGGTCAGGTGAAAACGTCCTCTGGTTACTCTATGGTACAGTGGTGGTTGTGTGAAGTAAAAACAATTATTTTTGACGGTAGTTTCACATTGAACATTAACAAAGCCGACTTTTGTATTGCGGTACGGATGTTACGTGCCGTGTGCATACAAACGTTCCTACTCCTGTGGACGGCCTGCACATAGATGTTTTAAGATTAGGTGCCCCCTTTACTATAGGAATCTGAGATCTCTACATGATGCTGGTTACCAATTAAACATTAAGTTATACATTTTACCGTGCTTTGCTCCTTTAGTATGGCGGGATAATTTTTAAGCAGGCGAGCGACCCCTATTTTTACATTACCGATACATTTTGAAAAAGAATCCTCAACTTTCACTGTAGTCGTTAGTAGAACGAGCCTCCTCTCATGAACTTAGGCGGTAAACTCCCTTTTCGCTTCATGGAGCCCTGCTCTAGTAGATTTGTTCGGCCTTCTCCCGGCCCGGGGCGTAACTTTTTTTCTAAACCTATAATCGTTTCCTAAAACCAATTAACCTTCAACTGACTAGTGGATAATCTCGATGTTGCGTGAATATGTATTTTTTCGTATCCGGCCACAAGATTCAAATAAACTTTCAGATTGTTGTCTTGTACTAAAAATTTTATCCAATTTGATCGCCTGGTACAATAATTACGGCTGCCCAGTTTGCAATCGCATGTCCTTGTTCTTTTTCTATCTTTAAGATGTCCATACGTGAATGCCGTAGAAATCGGGGAATGTAATGTAAGTACTAGCTGATGGTCGCGATCTTGTTGGATTGTGCACTTGTTGCTCTGGTTTAGCTCCGCCGATTGCGAATTTTGGGCAAAGATCTGTTTTTTTCCCCACAAAACCAGTAAATGCACCATCTCAAATCCCACGAGATGATTCTCTCAAACTAGTGCGACACCTGGTTATCTCGGTCATCTGACGGCAACGAACCTGAAATAACCCATTCATTCAACAACGATGGATCACGTATTAGGTGGATGAAGACGCCGCTTGTTTCAGCGATTAACAGAATTAAATGCGTGAAGTATCATGTATCTGAATTGCAAAAAAAACACAACGTCAAAACAGTCATTCTGGAGCAGTATCCGTCCAAATCTCCACCGCCATTTGGAACCAAAGTTTATTTGTGTCGTCGCCACTTCATTCTACTGCCATCTACCGGTATGTATGTCGCAATTTGCCTGGTCTGGGGAATTATATTTTTCTTGTGACCAATTGGCAGAGCACATCCTGCAACAGCTGGTGTCGTTGAAAGACGACGCAAAATGTCTTGCATCGCCCCCGCTCTTTACATCAGGCGACTCCGGTACGCTTTATCGGCAATATTCCAGCGTTCGATAGCAGTCAAGGCGATTCTAGTTGCGCCGCCAAAGCGACTCGAATACATAGCTTTGTCTCTAGTTACAAGCACTTTTATCATGTCACGACGAATAAGCAACTTGTCACAGCCGCCGAGTTGCAAGTCTTGGGGTGCATCCAGAGGCATAGTTCGATCAATTTATTAAAGTAAGTCACAAAAAATAAGGTGATAGTTCTCGAGGTTACCGATCAAGTCGTCTAGCCCTCTTTAGATTATTCGAACACTATTCATAGCAAGAAGCTCACAACATCTCTGATGCGATCCACCAAACGGCAACGACCGGCAAGAAGCCCGCAGATCGCGCCGATTTCGGCGCGATCTGTGCCGAGAGCGCCGTGCCATCGGCAATCTCAAATTACGCAGGCTATATTGCGGGTGCGCATCAGAAGAAATAATGATCTCGCCAAAACAAACGAATATAGCAGCCGCGCAGATATCGATCAAATGTCCAGCAACTATCGTGCCATCTAGCTCAAAGGCATAAAAGGCACCGTGGTTTTGCTAGTAGCCACTTCTTCCAAAACCACCCGCATGCTTCTTTCCAAAATTTTACTCTCCTTCACCACTTGCGCTGTGTTCGGTACTTGTGCTGCACAGGGTACGTCTACGGTGCACAAGAAGATCCAGGTCGCACAATTGCATGTCATCAAGCGCATTGCAAAACTCCAATCCAGCTTATGGGATTTTACCGCGTCGCCCACAGAACACGTCAATGAGGCTGTTCTGGAATACTGGAGCGAGGTATATAATGGTACTATGGTGCATATGGAAGAGCTTGTTCGGTATAATTTCTGCGTTAACCATCAGTCAGACGAGCCACTCGTCGAAATTGTTGTGAAAGGCGGTATGCAGCTTTATGTTGAAGCGTTGAAAGGCAACTTTGTCGAGTCGAATGCCATCCTTGACTTTGTTGCAAATCACCTCAGTTCGGCGCACTATTGCAAATTTCCACGATATAGGTTGAACTGTGTGCGACGCTTGGAGAGTACGCTTCATGATACGATTTCAAAGTACAATATCAAACCAAAATTTGATATACCTTGGACCCCTCCCCATTGAATGTACCGCTTATTTCGTTGCCTACAACCAATTTTTTTACTTATGTATTGCTTCATACGCTAATTAATTGGTGGTTTAGTGACCACTTGATTCTTCTCATATCTAGAAGCGCGATCGTAATTTTTATATCTCCTGTGAATACTGGGGGTTTGATAACATTGTAGCGCGAATAGTCAAGTCATCGCCGGCGCCCGCTGGCAATAGAGCCGAATGTTATTCTTGCCAGCATGCTGGTTCACCTTTTCAAAGTAGCCATGACTGTTGCACTCGCGAATTATGTGACGCATGAAAAAGACAGGATAGGCCCACCAGCAAAGCTAGCGCCAAATCCACTCGTGAGGAACATCGTGTGTGAATCCGATTTTTCATGCATCAGGGAGATCTGCGCCGCGAAAGAGGGTTTCTAATAGGAGGCTCGAACGCCAAGAGCATGAATCTCTGGATGTCCTGAGAAGATGCGAAAGAAGTGGTGCATACTACTATTCAAGAATGAGATTTACATGTCGATGATACACCAATGGTTGATGAAAACCTGATTCAATCCATTCTAGCACTACCTGTTACGAGAAAGGGCGTGTGTTCATCGAGACATGCGGAGAGTGCTGCTTTGTGGAACGTTATTCAAAAATGTTGCAGAAAAAGATTCGCTAGTGCCTATTTGATCAAATGAATATGGAACTAGAATGATGTGGCCAGCCCGACACACTACTGTTTGAATTCGACCTCCTTTGAGCTTGCACAAGACTCAAGATCTCCCTGCTCGCTCTCCACATCGGTCCGCCTCTTGATTTGAGCCAATTTCATCTTGTTGACCGCTCCAAAAACCCAAAGCGGATGGAATGGAATGAACAACATGCACGTAAGGGCAATAAGAAGGGCATCTAGAAGCATGAGGTAGATTTCATGGTTCATCAAGTAGCCTTGGAATCCTTGCGCCAACTCTACAACACGGTATATTGTTCGGACGTATACAAGAAGGATTGCAATCGTCATGACAAGCGGGAACCAGTTGAACAAGGGACGGGCACGAATGTCGGCGTATTTTGCATTGTAACACGACTCCAAAGAAATCCTGCGGTAATCTTGAATCAGCTCCCGGTTGAATAAGAACCTAAAGAAATTGCTGAACGAGCGTTTTTGTGGGGAGTGCAACGAGTCCAGCTTTACGCCGCCCGTAGCTGAAGCGAAATATATGCGATGCAAACACTCAAACCAAAAGAATAAAAACACAGTCATTGCTGCGACCTGAAACACGATCCCGGCCGTCATGATATTTGCTCCAAGCTTTGCATTTGTGCCTGATCGTACTGCCATGGCCGAGACGATGCCGCCCACAGCCTGTACCAAGAGAGAAATCACATCGGTAGTGATAAAGAGGTAAGAGTACCACAATGGCCTTAGTACAGAAAACTGTCGGCCATGCGTCACGATCAATTGCGCAAAAAGAAAGTATATTCCGCCCATCAAGAATGCTGGGGACATGGTCAATCCGATATACTGCATCAAGTAACAGGCGATACCGTCAGCTTTCGTGAAGAGCAAGACTCGACCTAGCCATCCGAGAAACTGCAATGCCTCACCCGCAAAGAATGTGATGTTGAACCAGTGGTGACGAGATCTCACTATCATCGCAGTGGTGTACAAAAAGCATAATGTAAAGACGACAAAGAAAATGATATTCGCAGAGCGGCTCACGGGGCCCATCAGCCCGCTTCCAGAGGTTACAAAGCTCAAGTCCTGTGCCGCGGCCTGTATCGCTTGATACGCGGACTCTCGGACGTCAGGCACCGTGGCAGTAGCCATGACTTGCTGTGCGCTGATGATCGTGAGCGATGCTTTAGCACCCTGCACAACAAGAGATAAAGAATCCACATTGTCCGATCTTGTTTCCGTAGCCAAGCTCGATATTGCAGCGGTCAACGAGGCCTCCAATGCCGAAGCAAGTTTTGTTGGGATACTTTTTTGAACAAAGGACGATGTACTCATTTAGCGCAATGGATTACATTGAATTACGAAGTGATGACGCTGAGACTTTAAATATGCATTTCACAGACCCTCGGCGCAGTGGACGGCAAGATTGAAAGGAAAACAAATTATTTGTGATGAATATAGAAATAAAAATAGCAACGGGACAGGTTCGGGATTTGCCGAAGCGACGGTTTTCGGCCCGTATTTTGGCCGTATTTTCCAAGCGCGCCTCGCTTTGGTAGTGTAGGGGTCGCAGATAAGACAAACGGTAATAATAATCTCGTTTAATGCGCCACAAGTGCAATTGCCGAATGCGATGACAGGCGTCTCGCTCTATGCGGCCGCTTCCCTCAATTTTGTGACCAAGTCTATCTCTCAGAGAAGGGATTAAGGCAAAAATCTGCGAGCTCTCTTGACGTCTCTGGGGACATCCTACGGAAAACGTTTCTAATAACTTCCGCCTTCTGATGTAATGACTTTTGTAACTTGACTTCCTCATGCTTCTGCGAAGTGACCTCCTAACATGGTGGCTCAACGAGATGGAGTGGATAGTGGGCCCGACGTTACAGCCGGGATAAACAGTGAAGCAGAAAAGCCAAAAATCCGGAAGTGATTCCACCGGTTATGGATTCGCGTACTACATCATGTATACTATCATGTATACTTCGGAAAGATTTGGACCGGTCCTCCCAATACAATCAGTTGGAAAAAGCCTGAGGATTGCGGCATGGACATATACCAGCCGGAACGATTGATTTCGCGGGATTCTCACGGAAAAACTTCTCCTAGCAGTGGTCAGCTGCATATCAAAACCAATTACTGCGGCTCATAACCTGCGAAACTGTATGGACAGAGGCAGTGTTTATCCTCGAGATTGTTCCGAAGGCTTGGAAAGATCATGCCGCAGCGCTGAGCCTCGCAACCTGCCTCGTCCTGCAGATTGCATGCCTTCTAAAACTCTGCGGATGCGGAATGGTCATGGTGATGCTAGGCTCGACGGCATATGAAACGCCCCAAACACTCAACTTGATTCCAGCTTCAACGCTTCATGAGCGGTGAATTCAAAGAATTATGCGGGAAAGATCGGTATTTGCTCGCTTTGTAAATGCCGTACTGGTGACATTGAGATACCTCACAGTATGCCGGGGTAACTTTACAAGGGTATTGCCGGGCAACACCTGGACCACGGAACCTAGCAGTGTTTCACTCTCCAACACTGCACAACTAGACATATATGCGGTTGGGAGCAAGTACAATTTCAACTGTCTCAAAGTCTTGAGCCACATGAAAAAGATGGATGTATAGGTCTCTCGACTAATGAAGAAAATTCGATTCTCACACCTCAAGACTTACGCTCCGCTTTCGAGATATTCGCGTAAACTTAAGCGAAATCCATTATGCATTCACGGGATCCAGCGTGGGCGGAGTCGTCAAAAGCGTACGTTTCTAAACGGCCGTATCATACACGAAGAACTGGTGCGCATTGTCATCATATAGTCTATGCAGATGATTGAGCTGTGGCTTAAGACTTGGTTTGACGGTGGAAATAATGGATGAGAATTATGGAGAGACTGCACCATGAGACATATGTTGACGAAGCTAGTACGTCATGCAAAAATACTACTCAGTCTACACGCTAAGCCGAGACCTATTGTTAGTGTGACCTGTCCAAGACATCACCACTTCGGCTGGCCTTTGTTGAGCTTACAGGAGACTCGAAACGGTCCTCCTCGCTCTCCTCATCGGTCCGCTTCTTGATTTGGGCCAATTTCATCTTGTTAACCGCACCGAAAACCCAAAACGGATGGAACGGAACGAACAAGATGCACGCAAGGGCAATAAGGAGGGCATCTAAAAGCATGAGGTAGATCTCATGTCCCATCAAGTAGCCCTCAAATCCCTGTGCCAACTCCGCAACACGGTAGATTGTCCGGACATAGACGAGAAGGATTGCAATCGTCATGACGAGCGGGAACCAGTTGAACAAGGATCGAGCGCGAATATCGGCGTACTTTGCATTGTAACACGACTCCAAGGAGATCCTGCGGTAATTATGAATCAGTTTCCGGTTGAACAAGAACCTAAAGAAATTGCTGAACGAGCGCTTTTCGTGTGGTGATGATGACAAGGATTTCATTTGCGACCCACTTGTTGCCGACGCAAAGTAGATGCGATTCAAGCATTCGAACCAAAAGTAGAGGAGCACAGTCATTGCTGCGACCTGAAACACGATCCCGGCCGTCATTATACGTGGTCCAAGATCCCCGTTCGGGTCTTCCCTCCTTATCACTGCCGACAATGCACCCCCGGCAATCTGCACCAAAATAGATATCACATCGGTAGTGATGAAAAGGTACGTGTACCATAATGGTTTGAGTACAGAAAACTGCCGGCCATGAATCACAATCAATTGCGCAAAGAGGAAGTACATTCCACCCATCAAGAATGCTGGAGATATAGTCAAACCAATGAACTGCATCAGAAAGCAGGCAAGACCGTCGTAACCCGCGAAAATCAAGAGCCTGCCTAGCCACCCGACAAACTGCAATCCTTCACCTGCGATAAACGTGACGTTGAACCAATGGTAACGCGACTTTATCGACATTGCAATCGTGTATAAGAAGCATAGCGTAAAGACGACAAAGAAGACAATATTCGCAGGGAGACTAAGCGAGTCACCCGGGCCGCCCCGCACTTGTATTTGGTTCAAGGTTTCCGACGCAGACGCTATCGCTTTGGACGCAGATTCTTGGACGGCAGGCATGGTGGCGGTAGCCAAGACTTGCTGTGCGCTGACGATCGTGAGTGATGCTGCTGCAACTCGTGCAACAGAAGATAAAGAATCTGACTGGGGCGCTCTTGTTTCCGTGGCCAAACTCGACATTGCGGCAGATAAAGTAGTCAGTAATGCCGGAGCAAGACTCGTGGGGATACTCTGGGTGATATAGTCCGTGTAGCTCATCTTGGATTATATATTACATCAGCCTACAATAGGACAGTACCGAGACTTTAAATAGTTTATCCCAAGCCGGCACAGATCTAGGCGAAATAGCCGAGAAGAGTTTAATAATAACAAGAGCCAGATGGTTTCAATTGCAAGTAAAAATAGAACAAGGGTTGATTAGACTTTTTCCTAAGCGACAGTTTCGCTTCGTATTTTGCGCGGTATTTTCCGAGCGCGCATCGCGTCGGTGATACCAACGTGACGTGCACTGGAAATCGTCTCGTCAAATGGGCCACTACCCTCGTCAGGCGCGAGACGCGACTCTTTGCGTTTTGAACGCATTTGGCTAAATCTTGGGCTTAGCACACGTCAAAAAATACCAAAGAAACTGTCAGTATGACAAGGACGTGATGAGGTTCATATATTGAGAGAAACAAATGGGCTCGCGTGCCGTTTTTGGTGACACCACATTGGGAGCTGGCAGGTGTTGATGAGCAGTAAGATAAGATTATGAGTAATACTTTTCAGTCCTACGGCGGTGCAGTGGTATTGCCACTAGCCGACAATCAGAGCTTCGATCAGTCGGACACTGCTGTAGATCAAACCTCTTCTCAACACAGGAAGAGAGAACCAATCATACATTTGTGCGCTCTACGGAAAAAATCGCAAAAGGGGCATCATGCCCCCTGGTATGAAGTCTATCAAGTACCGACTCTAGA
>JAKTSS010000413.1:0-10998 GCA_030580355.1 Debaryomycetaceae sp. yHKB357
AGAGGTCTCAAGGGGCCTCGCTGTGAAGTGGACCCACGTGTGTTGGCATGCAATTGACCAATCTTGATCTTGATTGACACTGGCCTTGAACCTGTAGCACAGTAGACGCGTACGTGTGATAGCGTTACCTAGAGGTGATCCATCGTATGAGCTGATAGCAGATTCACCCTAGAAATGACCTATCGTATGAGCTGATAGTAAGTGATCGCATCACTTGAGAGGTGACCCTTAGTTGGAGCTAGACGTAAGTGCCCATATGACTCTGGAAGTGACCTATCAAGAGAGCTTGAAAGACATGACGGAGCGAGTCATCACCAATGACGTCACTCTATCATCTCCTTGTAGTCGATACACCGATTCACAGGGTTGAACCAACCCTAGGTCATCACTTCTTGGCAATGGTAGGACCAGACACTTTCTTGATGATACTCTTTGGCGTTTTCAAGGGCCGCGATGAGCCCTTGTGAAGGGAAGAGGCGACGCGGGAACGAGCCGAGACGGGCGGGCCGCTCTCGATGGACATGGAGACGACGTGCTCGCCCCGCAAGATGACCAAGCCCAAGGGGCGTTTCTCGTACAGGGGCGGGTCTGGGTTGCCCGGGGCCCGGAGCCGGGCCAGGGCACGATGCGGGAGTCTGGACTCGATGCAGTCGGCCAAGACCAAATTCAAGTGCTTGTCAAAGGCGAGAAGCGAGCCCGAGAAGAAACGGCCGTCGGTGAGGAAGATCCTGAGTCTGTAGTCGATCAAGTCGGACATCTTCGTCTTCTTGGTGGGGACAGACATGGCAAGAGAGTGTGCTGGAGAGTTGTTTTGGGACGCAATTTTTCAGCCTCGGTTCCTCTGTGCCGCAGCACTCGAGTTGTTTTTTCTCCCTGTGAACTCCGGACAACAACACAGTAGCACCAGCCACAACAGCCGCCATGTCAGACGCAGAGCCCGCAGAGCCCAAGACGACCTCTCCCTCTCCCGCCGAGTCCCCCGAGTCTCCTGCCAAGGCCCCGGAACCCGCGAAACGCGCCGTGTCCCAGGCCGATCTCCCCGCGGAGAAACCGAAAAAGAGACGTAGACGCGAGTACCTGGACGACGTGCCCCGCGACAAGCCCGCAGACAACCTGGACGACGACAACCTGGACGACGACGACGACGACGCCTCCGCAAATGAAGAGGAAGCGGCCGCCGCCGACGACGACGACTTGGTCGAGATCGACGCGTCAAACATCATTTCCAGCGGCCGCAGAACGCGTGGCAAGGTCATTGACTTCAAGGAGGCCGCCAAAAAATTGGACGACGAGTCCGGCGTCATTCGCGAGGAGGATGAGGACGACGACACCAAGGACGGCGATGAAGACGACAGTGACACCGATGCCGAGTTCGCTGACTCGACTAGGGAGTAGCCTCTGTTTGTTTATATGTACCACGTACAAGTAGTTTCCGCGACGTAGCTCATATGTACCAGAAATGGCTTTTAACAGGGGTGCTTACTTGAAGTACGGCTTACAGACGACTACTCACAATGACTACTTACAACGACTACTCACAATGACTACTTACAACGACTTCTCAGGCATGACTTCTTAGACACGCCTTCTTAGACACGACTTCTCACATACGACTTCTTACACACGACTTCTTAAACACGACTTCTTACACACGACTTCTGAGACATGACTTCTCAAACACGACTTCTCACAATGACTACTCACAACGACTTCTCAGACACGACTTCTTAGACATGCCTTCTCAAACACGACTTCTCACAATGACTACTCACAACGACTTCTCAGACACGACTTCTTAGACATGCCTTCTTAGACACGACTTCTCACATACGACTTCTTAGACATGACTTCTTACACACGACTTCTTAAACACGACTTCTTACACACGACTTCTGAGACATGACTTCTCAAACACGACTTCTCACACACGACTTCTTACAAACGACTCCTACCTGGAAGCCAACCCATACCTACAGCTTGGCTTACACTTTCAAAAGACGTATCTTTTCAGGTCGGCTCACACTCAGGCCGGCGTATACAATACGGCTTACGCTTGCACCAGCTTATACTCAGCGCCAGGGACTGCTGAAGAACGCAGGAGACGCACACAACCAACTCACGAAAGAATCTTCCATTGTCCAAAGCTACACTCCAACTTACTGGCACACCCAATCACTACAAACCACACCACTACGCAGAAAAGAGTTCCGGAGAAACCAAGCATTGTATTATATAGGTTACCGGACAGTAGACGAGAGAAACATAGACTAGAGACTGGGTAAGGGCAAAGAGGATACGAATCGGTTCAGCAGAACGGAAAGGAAAAAAAAAGGCAGAGAGCATCCACGGCACCTGAAGCGACACAAATCACCAACAAACACTCAGCACGTGGCCAGGTGATAGTATGGGGGCGCCTGCATGTACATCTGGTGTGGCGGAGGACGCACATAGTAGGGGTGCTGGCCGACCGGGTTCTGCCAGCCCATGCCCACGACGAAGCCCGGGCCCATGCCGGACGCCAATGCGGGGTACTGCGCTGCGTACCGCGCATGGGAATCGCTAGCGGCCCCTGATCCGTGAGCCAGCGGCAGCCGGTACTCGGACAGGTAATAGTAGTTATCGTAGGCCGGCAGCAGCGGGTAGCTCGGCTCGCGCAGGTGGGACATGCTGCCATAGTCAAACGCGGCCGCCTGGCCCGAGATGGGCGACGAGTCCCAGTGCGCGATCGGCAGGCTCGTGGCGGTGGCCACACTGGCGGCAGGCTGCGCGTCGTCCGGGGCCAGTCGGCGATCGAGCCACGCCTTCCAGCACTCCTCGAGCGTGACGATGTTCGCCTCGAAGGGCACCACCGAGAGCTTGAACTTGACGTCCAAGAGCCATTCGCGCTCCATGGCGTTGACCACGGGGAGCGAGAGGCGGGTGGCGCCGCACCACGACAAGTTGGTAAAGGTGTTGTCGTCGTTGAACTTGTTGGCAAGCACCAAAGCCACGAGCAAGTGGTTAAAGACACACGACTCCAGGAGCGACGCTAAGGGAGGCTTCAGAGAAAACCGTTGGTTCATGTACTCGAGCGCGATCAAAATCGTCAGCTTCGGGAGCCGTGTGGCGAACAAGACGGCGTTCACCTGCTTTTCGAAAGCAGGCAGGGGCAGGCGGTTCTGCTTGAGCATGCCAAAGGCACACCAGCTCAAAAACTGGGTCATCACGGGCAACAGGTACTCGAGGACGCTATTGATGCCGCCGGATACCGGCGCCGCCTCGGCCATGCGGGGGGCAGGCGCGAGCGCCAACGGCGGCTGAGGCAGGATGCGGCGGAGCGAAGGGGGGGGGTGGACCTGGGGTTGGGCGGGGGGTTGGGGTTGGGGTGCACCGCGAAGGCCAGAAAAGCCAAAGGGACGGGCCCGCTCATGGCTGACGGCGTGCTGGTGCGTGTACGCATAGTATCCCGAGGAAGGGGCCAACTGAGACAAGTAGCTGAAGCTGGGAGTGGCGCGATGGCCCGCAGAGCCCAAGCCGCCGCTCAGCGAGTGGAACGAAGAGGCATACATGGTAGGTTGAAGGAAAATAAAGGGGAAGGGGAAAAAGTATTCAGAAGCAACGTTGAGAACCGTTTCTTACTTTCAGGTACAGTGAAGTGAACCTTACCAAACTTTAAAAGTAACAGGCGACCCAAGGAAGCAACTCAAGAGGTGAAGGCTCTTTTGCTGAGAATCAAAGAGTGAACTTGACCCAGCAGAAAAGTCCCGAGAAGGACAACAAGAGCCAGAGTAGAGCGGAGTAGGCAAGACCCCAGCGGCTAGGAGGGGGAAGGGAGTACGAAGACTTAGTGAAAAGCTCGTGGGTGGTGGGGAAAGGAAAGGAGGGTTGGGTGAGTAGGTGGTAAGACGCCGCGGGAAAAGGGGTGGAGCACAGGTGGAATCAGGGACTCTGGGTGCACGCGACCTCTACGAAGGCGATGCAAGACAGAGGAACAAGAATCAGGCCCGATGTGGTGGGTGGGCCGAGTTGGGTGCTGGAAGCGGATGTGAGGTGGTAGAGTCTGAAGAGGACATCGGCTCAATTTTTTTTCACCGCCCGAGTCACGTGCACGGTCACATGGGTTGCTTGTTTAAGAAAATATCTGGTGGGGAGAAGGGTGATCTATGCAGGAAATAGGGGGTTTCCCTTCTGGGTGCTTGGCTGGTTTGTGGTTGGCTGGTGGTCGGCTTGTGATTGGTAGGTTGGCGATTAGGTGGGCAGGCGAGGTACGCCGTGCGATGAGTACAAGAATGTGCAAAGTACAACAGTTTCCACGAACTTTTAGAGTTTCGTCTACTACAGATCCAAGATGAGACTCGTGCGGCCGCCTATCTCTTAGCCGAGGCAACTGGTAACGTCCCGATTCCTCCTTGGTTAATTTCACAGCCTGAATTGGAAATCGCCATCTCGGCTCCCAAACGTTTCGGAATACTAATTGCGCTCATCCTTATCCGTGCACCTCTTACAAACCACACCCGGGCTATGCTTATCTCCAGTCTCACGACTCCTTCCTCGTAATCTTCCGGCCCTGGGCTCGGCGTCCTGCCAAGTGGCCGTATAACGTGGCTATTACTAAGCACCGCCTACAAAGGCGGGCCCGCCTCGATCCTTTTTTTTTCTTGTTGAGCAACGTGGTGTGATCTCGTGCGAATAACTTGGTAGGGCACGATGGTATTGTTCATCAAGTTCCAGACTACACTGCATCGTACAATAACGCCTCGCATGTTGCAACGACCCACGTCGGACACATCCGTAGATGTTTCATGCTGACCAAGTAGGACTATTTCAGGTTGGTATCGTGAAGCCTCTGTTTCACATAAGACCGTCCGCAAGGTGGCCGCAGTGTCCTCTACTTCCAGACCGATCTTTGTTGCGTTTCAGCTCATTTCATCCCCACCTAAGCAAATCCATGTACAAAAATCGGTGACTGGCAGGACTGACGAATGTCAACAGGAACATAGCACTGTCACAGCCTCCTGTGTCGCTTGATCTCTTATCCCGATCATTTCTAAACGATTGGTCCGGTGCAAAATCCAACAAACCGTGCCTCTAATCCGGAATGTGACATATCCTTAGTCATCATCCGGGATGTCATGACCGATCAACAATTTCCCATTCAGGACTAAAAGTAAACACGGCTGCAAAATCTCATTCCCTCCCCGGGAAAAACAATTTGCACGGCTCTGAAAAGTCTTTACCCGCCGTACCTGCTTCCCTCGTATCTCCGCCCAATCACACAATGCCGCCCTCTCCAAGCTCTTCGAACGACATGCTGGACACCGTTCCGGGCTATGCCCGGCCCACCGTGGCCTCCACCTTATCGCTGCGATTCCGCGTCCTGAAACCTGCTATCCCCCGCTCCCGCGCCCCCTCCCGCAACTCATCTATCCTGTCTTTTAAAGGCCGCCTCGCTCTCCACAGTAGCACCCCCTTGAAACGACCCTCCTCGCTGCAGAAACGTCCCTCCCCGCCGCAGAATCAACCTACCCTCGCTACAAATACTCACAACTTGGCGTTTCTTGAACTCCAAAAGAAATTGGTGCTGTTGGACGCGGAGAACTCTCAGCTCAAACGAGACCGCCACGAACTCTCCCGCAAATTGGAGAGCTTGACCGGGGGTGTCGATGACCATTCCAGTGACGCATCTTCGTCTAGCAGGTGCTGCTGCCCTGACAGTGACGTCGCTCCTGACTCTAGAGTATACACTCTCGAGCAGGAGCTCGTGGTGTTCCAACAAGGTCGCGCTCAGGATGCCAGCACTATTCAGCACTTGAAGGAAAAGGTTGCGGCATTTGAGCAGAATTCGCTTTCACATCTGACGTTGCAAGATGAGAAGGAAAACCTTTTGCACGAAATTAACAAGTTGCACCTGGATCATGATCACGATGTGCAACAAGCGCGCCAAGAGTATGCTTCGCTTCAACGTGAGCTAGATACGGCTCGTGCTATCAAGCTCGATGCTACCAATGAATGGGAAACGACTAAAGCAGAGCTTACCAGTACCATCGCACAATTGCAGAAACAACTCGATGAGCATCAGGGAGCGCAGGCGCACCATGATCCAGCTTTGACCAAAGATCTCGCAGACGCAAAGGTAATCATTGAGCAGAAGGATGCTGAGATTGCACGGCAAACCCAGCTCCGATTAGATGTTGAAGACAGAGCGCAGGAGCTTGAAGCCCAACGCGATCAGTTCCGCGCCAGGATTGAAGAGCTTCAAACAGAGCGTGATCGCTTGCTCTCACAAACGAGTGACCTCGAAGGTGAGCGTGACCAGTTACGCGCCAACATTGAACAACTTCAAGATCAATTGCACTCCCAGGTTGAACAACTCGAGGGTGACCGTGATCGATTGCACTCCCAGATTGGAACACTCGAGGGTGAGCGTCAACGATTGCACTCCCAGATTGAACAACTCGAGGGTGAGCGTCAACGATTGCACTCCCAGATTGAAACACTCGAGGGTGAGCGTGACCACTTACGCACCGAGGTCACCACCACTATTCAGCAAACTAACTTGCTCTCCCAGCAGTTGGGCGAACTGCGTCGCGACCTTGAGGAGCAGAGCAAGGCTGCGGCTACAAAGTACACCGCTCTTGAACAAGAGCTCCAGCAGTCTGCTGCCAGTTATTCTCGCGACCTTGCTACTGCCAACGACACCGCTCGGCAACTGCAAACCCAGGCGGTCGCGCTTGCTCGCAAACTCGATTCGGCGACCGAACAGGTCCAAGAGAGCGCGAGCACGATCTTTGAGCTCCAGTCGCGCCTCGAACGCGCTGCCGCTTCTACTGAAGAAAGTGTACGTCGTGAACTCGACGCAGAGCGGACAGAGCACCGGCGAGCTCTCCAGGATTTGCAGGATCGCATGGACACCGTCACCTCCACCAAAGACCAGGTCATTGCCAGTCTCCGGCGACAGCTTATGGACCTGTCGCTGGTTCACGATATGCTTTCGATCGGCACCATTCCGCGATTACACTCTCCCCAGGTCTATGTCGACGATGCCAATGGTGGTGACGGCATGGATCGCGACCAGCAATCTGCGTCCACGCCCGGCTCATCTCCCACCAAGCATAAGTCCTTGCGTGTACCCCGCCTGTCAAATGGTGCAACGTCTGCGTTGACTCCCAGCAGAGTGCAAAACTATAAGGCTATTGTCTCCAGCTTGTCTACCGAAAAGAAACTCCGCAGAGAGAGTCCCCTCAAGGCGGCGACCAAGTCCTTTTCGCCTCGCGTGGGGTCCTGATTGCGTTTATCGTGATGCCTTCCGTCGTGATGTCGTTCGTCGTGATGCTACATTTCTAATTCCCGGTGCTACTTTGACTTGAAAAATCGCTCTTTATTGCTGTTACCCTATTTGACACCCTATTATACCCTATTTAATACCCTATCATACCTAGCATACCTATCTTACCCTATCTTATCCTATCACCCTTCATACCCTTTCACCCTGTCATACCCTATCACCCTGTCATACCCTATCAGACCTATAATACCTATCGTACCCTATCATGCCTCTCATACATATCATACCTCTCGTACCCTGTCGTACTCTATCACCCTAAAATACCCTTTCACACTGTCTTACCCTATCAGACCTATCACCCTAAAACACCCTATCACCCTGTCATACCCTATCACCCTGTCATACCCTATCAAACCTTTCATACCCTTCCACCCTATCATACCTCTCATACCCTGTCGTACCCTATCATACTCTATCATACCTATCATACCCTGTCGTACCTATAATACCTATCGTGTCCTATCATAATCTATCACACCCCATAATACCTCATGCTATATCTCAACGTACAACTGTGATGATCATAATGTAATTTACAAAGCAATATTCCCTACTCTGTACTTAACAAGGGAAATAGAGTTGGCCGAGATTATCCACATCCGTCAACGGTATGACTCCGCCTCTCAAGATAGCTCCCCCAACCAGCAATCAGTTCGCCCGAACAATCAAACCACGCGGCGGTCAGACATGTAGCGCACGATACTGCCCATGCCGGCGATCTCAATAGTCTTCTCGAACCACGCCAACAACAAGCCGCCCTGCTTGGCACCGTAGGGCAAGGCCATGATCTTGTAGAGGTACTTTATCAAAACATCGTGCTGGTTTTGGGACAAGCCCCGGATGAAAGCGTCGAGGTCGGCTGCGGCGTGGTTATTCTTGATGGAACACAACACCTCGAAGACCGTTTCGGCGTGCATGGTCTTTGTTTGCTCGTCGGCCACGTAGGGACAGGTATCCAAGACCAAAGCCAAGGCGTGCTGAAAGTTGCCGCTGGAGAGGGCGGTGCGGGCCGCGTGGGACGCTTGCTGTATGGCTTCGCTCAGGGTCGCGGGAAGGTCCGGCGCGAGCTCGGCGGCAGACATGTGCTTGTCCGCGTCGAAGGAGTCGACATCGATGCGTCTCCAGTCTCTGGTGGCAGCCGACATGTCGTGGTACTCAAATGCTGTTACGCCGAGGCTTGGAATTATGTAAACAATTTATAAACGGAATGAAGTTCGTCCTACTCCAGGCCTATCGACAAGTTTGGGTATAACGCCGCCCGGTGCTGGATGAAACTGGAGAAGTGGATCCGCTAGAGACCAGAAGGGCGTCATTCAGGTTCTCCGACCGGAAAGATCCATAGCCGCCAGTGCTGCAGATGCGAGCGTATCCTTCGGCTACGGTCCTGTCAAGCTCCTGCTTGAGTGTTGAAATGGACGTCCTCATTCTTTGTAGGAGGAAACGGCACCGGTAAGATAATGCTTTCGCTGGAGAGAATGCGACCTCTCGAGGGACTAGTGCTGCGCAACGGCCGTCTTTGGGTCGATTTCTTTGCCCAGCATCATGTGGACGCAATGGATCTCTCACTCTCTACGGTCCTGTGGATGCTGCATCCTTTTCCCGGAGAAACTGACAAAGATTATCGTCGTCATCTTGGTTGCTTCGGCATCACAGGGTCTTTGGAGTTGCGAAAAATGGAGCCTCCCAGTGGTGGTCAAAGTCGCTGTCTTTCCCGGCCTCATATTTTCATTCTCGATGAGCCGTCGAATCATTTGGATGCGCTTGCCAAATAGATTCCAATGGCGGTGTGCTCATGGTGTCTCACGACGGGCAGCTCATCGACGTGGCATGCAAGAAGATCTGGGCTGATAATACAGTTCGCTAGTTCCCCGGGAACATACAGGATTATAAAGAGCATACTCAATCCACCGCCGATAGCTCAGGTGTCGTTGAAAGACACAGGTATTTATAGCTCTGAATACTTTTTCAGTCGGTAAGATATTGCTGTGCTGCATTTCACCCGCAGGCCTTGGCGGCCCCATCAGTTTTGCGATCCATTTCGTGGTCACATTTCTTGACCAACGTCAATCAGCCATCAAGCGTTGGACGTGACCTCTGAATCATTCACCGCTTCACAAGGAGCCCCACCTTCAAGGTGTATGACAGGAACGCAAATCATAACTCGAGTTCAATGAAAAAGCATCAAGCACCTGGTGCATGACAGGAACGCAAATCATAACTCAAGTTTAATGATAAAGCATCAAGCACCTGGTGCTACTTCTAGTCAAAGCACTATCCTGCTACTACTAGGAAGTTTGATGCTTGTAAACACCCGCGAACAGATCAAAATATTCTTCAAATTACCACCACCACAAAAACAACGATGCTAGTGCCTACATTGTTGAAGCAGCACGAGAGCAGGCATGTTTCGCGTCGTACTTTGCAATCAACAGTGCCTCAAACTCGCGAATACCTCTGGTGGTCACGATCGTGTTTCTTCTTCTCCCAAGACCGTACAATAAGAAGCGGTCGGCATCCAGCCGGATATCGAAGGGATCGCGACTATGATCATAGTCCCACCACGTTTGCCAGATATTAGCGATCAACTTGCTGCAAGTATCCTCTTCACAGACGACGGACCTGACGGAGATATCGAATATTCTGTCAACAGGATCCCCAATATCCTCGACACGGTCGCACTTGAAGTTATCAAAGAGCTCGCCTCTATCTTGCGCCTGTTGATACAAAATCTCAGCAATTGCGCGCGCTGCTTCGGCGTCGACAACTTTGTTGCTAGCAGCAGGTGGTTGGGGAGCGCCCAAGAGCGCGGAACCGCTCTCCAACCCCTGTCCGTGCACAAGACACCTATAGCTCCAGATGAAGGCAAATATTATACCCACCAAGCTGGAGTTGAACATTGCTGATGAGCTACAACTAGGGGATTACTGCATTCAAGTACTTGATGGTTCTGGAAACCTATGGAGTTGCGTGCGTGGCATCCGCAGATCTTTACTGGTTTCATCAATCACAAAGCATGACATGTTGCGACGCCTCAAACCATTCTCGCCGGCGGGGCATGTATTAATTACGTGGCTCATACACGACCTAAACCAACTAAGAGCGGAAAGCTATATTTGAGGTGCCAAGTCACGCAAAGACTTTGTGAACCTATAGGCGAAAAAGCGCAACTTTCCGCATTACGTGGCGCGTATGTGTGCCAAAAGTGGATGTCATGCAGGGCGAGTTTCATGCTGTAACAAAGCACGATGCCAATTTTCTAGTAGCGCGGAGTGAGTGAAAGGTACCTTATATATTGCATGAAAGCGAGGAGTAAGGGGTAGGTGTCTTCTTTATTGCATGAGAGCGAGGAGTAAGTGGAAGGTAACTTCTTTATTGCATGAGAGCGAGGAGTAAGTGTAAGGTGTCTATTTATTTCGCATCAAGTTTGTATACTTCATCGGAGAAAGGCAGTCATGTGTGTGCACTGCTCGTCTATATGAACTACACGTGTCCGTTTGTAACGACTTGTTATTTCTTATTCGAAGCAGTAAATGTACATGTACCAGTGAGTACGGTCGCTAGAATTCGAAACGACTTGACAAGTCGTTTCAAGTTCCATGTCGAGCCTTGGTCATTCCAATGTACGTTATCTACTCTACAACCCTCTTACTCCCACATTCGACCACCGCGCTCCC
>JAKTSS010000414.1:0-10914 GCA_030580355.1 Debaryomycetaceae sp. yHKB357
ACAGGTCTGACTACCTGGTCTGACTACCAGGTCTGACTACCTGGTCTGACTTCCAGGTCTGACTAGAGATGACTTCCAGGTCTGACTTCCAGGTCTGACTAGAGATTACCCCCTGGTCAGCCTACCTGGTCAGCCTACCTGGTCTGACTGGAGATGACTACCTCATCTGACTTCCTGGTCTGACTACCTGGTCTAACTCACAGGTCTGACTACCTGGTCTGACTCCCAGGTCTGACTGGAGATGACTAGTCTGAGATCTGACTACCAGGTCTGACTGGAGATGACTAGTCTGAGATCTGACTACCAGGTCTGACAGGAGATGACTACCTGATCTGACTTCTAGGTCTGACTACCAGGTCTGACTACCTGGTCTGACTTCCAGGTCTGACTAGAGATGACTTCCAGGTCTGACTTCCAGGTCTGACTGGAGATGACTTCCAGGTCTGACTGGAGATGACTACCTGGTCTGACTTACAGGTCTGACTTCCTGTCTGACTGGAGATGACTACCTGGTCTGACTGGAGATGACTACCTCATCTGACTTCCTGGTCTGACTACCTGGTCTGACTCACAGGTCTGACTACCTGGTCTGACTACCAGGTCTGACTACCTGGTCTGACTTCCAGGTCTGACTAGAGATGACTTCCAGGTCTGACTTCCAGGTCTGACTAGAGATTACCCCCTGGTCAGCCTACCTTATCTGACTTCCTGATCTGACTGGAGATGACTACCTCATCTGACAGGAGATGACTACCTGATCTGACTTCCTGATCTGACTTCCTGGTCCGACTACCTACTTCGACTAGTCTGATGTCTAATTTTGACTTCCTGGATCTACCGCATACACAAACTAACCCTTGGCCACCTCCACCTCTACGCGGGCCCTCTTCTTTTGGCCACCTTTACCGCCGAGAAAGTGCTTTGCAATATCCTCGCCGTCCGTTTCGTTTTCCGACTCGCTCACCGCGTGCTCGGCCTCGGCATGCCGCCGCTTCATTGCCAGCGAGTGCTCGACGCTCTCGGGGCACGCCACCACGCAGTTGAGCCGCTCGCCCGTGTCGTACACCGCCACCTGGTCCCGCACGCTCTCCGACATGTCCCACACCACGATCTTGCCGTCCAGCAGCACCAGCACGAGGTACGGCGTGGACGCGTCCTGGAAGAACGCGATCCCCTTGACGCGGCTCGCGTGGCCCGTCAACGTCACCCGCGGCTCTGCCGTTTCTAGGGGAAGCTCCTTGTCCCCCTTTGGCTGCGAAACACAAATATCCTCTACGCTCGTCACGCTGATCTGCCCGTTCTGGTGGCCGATACAGACACTGGGCACCCCGTTGAGGGTGTACATCCCATAGGACGCCGCATGCAGCCTGTACCCGATCTTGCGCACCAACGTTGCCGTGTCCGTGTGGAAGACCCATAGTTGGGACGGCAACGCCACCAAAAAGTACCGGCCGTCAGGCAGCCACTTTACCCATTCGGGCGAGACGCCGCAGTGGTCGCGGCCCTTGAGCTTGAGCACGGACGCCTTCTTCGCCGTCATGAGGTTCCAGAGACGCACCGTGTAGTCTGCAGACACGGAGATGGCCACGCGGCCCGAGGGGTGGATGTCGAGAGCACACACCCTGGCCTTGTGGCCCTTGAGGGTGGCGACCTTTTCCCAGTCCTTGGTGCGCCACACCAAGATGTTGCCGTCCTCCAGGCCCAGGAGGAGCCATTTGCCCAGCGTGGCTGAGCTGGAGTTGGCGGGACCGTGCGAGAAGTTCAAGCAGGTGACGGTCCCCTGGTGGGAGATGAGGTTGCCGAGCTCCTTGCGTTTCTGTAGATCGTAGATGCGGATATGCTCATCGGCCGACCCGGTGACCAAGTACCTGCGGGCGTAGTCGATGCACTTGATGGAAAGGGTGTGCGCGGGGAAGTGGAAGATGGGGTGGAATAGTGGCTGTGCCGAGAGGGTCACCTGGAGACAGAGGAGGTTGTGCTCGTAGGAGCCCGCAATGATGCGGAATTGCGTGGGTCTGTTGGGCGTGGTATTATCAGTGGTGTCAGTTTTACCAGTGGTATCAGTTTTAACAGTGGTGTCAGTCTTACTAGTGATATCAGTCTTACTAGTAGTATCAGTATCGGTTGTAGCCTTATCACTAGTAGTCTTATCGCTAGAAGCCTTATCACTAGTAGTGGTAGGCTTATCACTAGTAGCAGTACTACCACTCGGCCCCCTCTTGTTGTGCTTTCCCATGGTTACCTCTAGGAAGATGCGATGCCTCGCGATGACCCGAAAAACTATCTCCTCGGCTATATGCAGGTTACCCCACATCACGTGATACTGATGTCATTATTTACCTTTTTTCTTTCCCCTCTCCTCTTCAACTGACTTCCTACAGACTTGCCGCGATGACCAGCCCCAGCCACGCGTCGGCCAGCGTCTTCGCCACGCCTACGCCTAACCCGCCCTCCGCCGCCCACGCCCTGCCCCTCGCGGCCCTCCGCGCCTGGCGCTACCACTCCTGGATCCACCACCACCACCGCCTGGCCTACTTTGTCGCCGCCAAGGTCCTCGCCCTCACTAACGACCCCGTCGACGCCTTCTGGCTCGCCCAGTGCCTCATTGCCCAGCAGGACTACGTTCGTGCCCACCTGGTGCTCAACTGCCCCGCGTACCTCGCGTCTCCGGCCTGCCGCTACCTCGCGGCCCTCTCCCTAACCCATCTTGAAAAGTGGGACGAGGCCTTGGACATTGTCGGCGAGGCAAACTCAGAGGCGGACGTCGCCGTCTTGCCCCACGTCTCCGATGCCTCCTACGCTACCGCTTACCTCCCCCTGTCCACCACCGTCTTGCGCGGCCGCATCTACGCCCACAACTTGAACTTTGACCGCGCCAAGGCCTGCTACAAACACGCCCTCTCCATCGACCCTTGCTGCTACGAGGCCCTCGCCGAGTTGATCGATAACAACTTGATGCCCCCGCTCGAGGAATGGGACTTTGTCTCCAACCTCGACTTCCGCGCCGCCGGCCTGAACCTGGACTTGCTCCGTGCCCTCTACGCCTTGAAGCCCAGCAAGTACATCGCCGTCCCGCACTTTGAGGAGGCAATGCTGGTCCTACAGCACCAGTATGAGCTCGGCGACAACGCCTATGTCCTCGCGGCCCGCGCAGAGTTCCACTATGTCCACTGCAACTTTGACGCCTGCCTCTCCGTCTGCGAACAGGTCCTCGCAACAGACCCCTTCGACTTTGAGGTGCTCCCGCACTACTTTGCGTGCTTGCACGAGCTCGGCGGGAAGAACAAGCTCTTCCTCAAGGCCCACGACTTGGCCCAGCACTACCCGAAACACCCCACAACCTGGCTCGCCATCGGCATCTACTACTTGGCCATCGGCAACATCGCGCAGGCCCGCAAGTTCTTTAGCAAAACCACATTGTACTCCCCGCACTATGGCCTGGCCTGGCTCGGGTTCGCACACACCTTCGCCGCAGAGGGCGAGCACGAACAGGCCATCTCCGCCTACGCGTACGCGCTGCGCCTCTGCCCAGGGTCGCACCTCCCGCAGACATTCTTGGGGATGCAGCACCTCGCTATGGGCAACCTCAACCTCGGCGAGGAGTACCTCGTGGCGGCACACCATATCTGCAGCGACGACCCCCTCCTTCTCAACGAAACGGGCGTGGTCTATTTCTATAAGGAAATGCTCGGTCACGCGGAACAGGTGTTGCACGAGGCGCTCAAGGCCGCGCGGTACCTCAACTCCGACTCCAAGACGTGGCTCGCGATCCATGCCAACTTGGGACACGTGTACCGCCGCCAGAACCAGCTCGCCAAGGCCCTCGACTGCTTTGAGACGGTCCGCAAGATCCTGAACAAGAGCGACGCCGGCGTGTTGCTGGCGCTCGCCCTAGTGCACTTGCAGTTGGGGAACGCCGGGTCGGCGGTAGCCTTGCTCCACGATGCGCTCGCTGTTTCCCCGCTGGACCCGGTCGCACAGGACTTGCTCAAACGGGCGCTCCGCCGCAACGCCCACGACCTGGCGGACTTTTTCACCGAGGCGGGGCGCGCCCAGGATATGCGCACCGTCTCGTCGCAAGTGTTTGCGCATCAGTTTAGCAGTGATGAGGAGGGCGAGCTGGCCCGGGTCGGTGAAAAGGGTGGATACGACGCGGAGGAGGGAATGGATATCCAGAGCGATTGATGTGTGGTGGTGGTGAATCTCATCATGGCGGCGGTGTTGTGTATGGTGTGCGGTGGATGTGTTGTGTATGGTGTGCGGTGGTGGTGTTGATTATGGTGTTCGGTGGTGGTGTTCGGTGGTGGTGTTCGGTGGTGGTGTTGTGTATGGTGTGCGGTGGTGGTGTTGATTATGGTGTTCGGTGGTGGTGTTCGGTGGTGGTGTTCGGTGGTGGTGTTGTGTATGATGTGGACTGATGGTGTTGTGTATGATGCGCGGTGGTGGTGTTACTTATGATGTGCGGTGGTGGGGTTGGTTATGATGTGGGGTGGACGTGTCATTTATGATGCTACACGGTGGTGGTCCCAGCTAGTTGTGGAATGACACAGTGTTCAACGGTGCAGACAACTAGAAGCGACGCAAAGACTTTGGTCTCGGCACAGATTACAAGTGGCTACAAGGCAGGAACTGGTAGCCAACTGAAAACTAGAACAAAGGTGACTTGTTGCAACTTCTCCATCACTCATGACAAGTCTCGAGACCGTGGCCATTAACGCAGAATCACAGTTCCCTTCCTCTGCGTTTGTCCTACTGTTATATCAAGTGTACTAGGCCGTGATATCCCAAGCAAAAGGCAGTGGTTGATCAATTGTACTAGGTGATGATCTAAATTTCAAAAGTCTAAAGTGCCATTCATGTCTTGTAAGGCTATATGGGAATAATATTCCACATGAGTGGCAATGTAAAATATTCCAACACCCGAGAGATAAGAAACCTGCATATAATATAATCTATCAGATATCCTCTTTATGCAGGATCTCATAATCCTTGATGACTCCAGCTTAATGAAGACAGTACGCGCTATTGTAGCAGAACCGAGCGCGCAGTTCCCCGATATCGCCGGCGTCTTCTTCGACGGCCTGGACCGCTTTGCGATCGCTCACCGCCGCGGCTTCCGCGTCTGCTCCTGCGACCCCTTGGCGGTCCAGTTCTGCGTCGAAAACCACTTGACGGCGGCGCCCGATGGCCTGTTGACGGTAACGCCTCAAAACACACCAGCAGTGGCGTGCCCCTTGCGCGCCGTATCGCTATACAGGCACTATGTGGCCCTTGTGCCCCAGGACTCCCCCGCAAACCACACGTTGTCCGTCTGGGACCAGCAGCTTTCCCAGTGCGTGCTCTCCCTCGGTATCGGCGAACCCATTTTCCACACACGCCTCTTGCCGCAGCACGTGGTGATTGTGCTTCTGCTTAGGGTATTGGTCTATGAATGGCACGACACTCCTACTCTACGCTCGTCGTACGATACCGTCCCGAATGCTCGCGGCGTCTTGCTGGTCGTGCCGCAGCAGTCGGGCCATTTGCTCGCGTTCCCCGCCCGGCTGACGGGCCAAGTGCAGTTGGTGCACGTCTCGGGCAATACCGATCCGAAACAACCATGCCCTGTGCGAATAATAAAGACCCATCAGGCCCACATTTGCTGTCTTTGTCTCAGCCACGACTCGAGTTTCGTGGCACTGGCATCTAGAACCGGTACTATTATCCGGGTTCACTGTACCGCTACTGGCGCTCTCTACCACGAGTTTAGACGCGGTGCCGATACCGCAATCATCACCAGCATGCAATTTTCGCCAAACGACTCGCACTTGGCAGTTCTCTCCGATAAGGGTACCCTACATTTGTTCAGCTTGCAGGGTAACCCTGCTGGCGAAAAGAAGGCAATAGCGACGAATAAACGGCACCGCCTTGCTTCTGTGAACGTGCCGTTCCCAATACCGGCCTACTTCAAATCTACGTGGTCCTTTTGCTCGGTAAATACGTGCAAATATCACGATAACGCTCTGGATGGCGCAGACGCGGACACTGCGACCATTGGCTGGCTCTCTAATAACCAGATCTTGTTGGTGTGGCAGCGTAAACAGATTTGCGAGCGGTATACTGTTCACAGGCCGGAGAGCGGGGAATCGAAGTGGCTGATTACCAGGACTAGCTGGCAGCGATTAAGGTTTTGAGGGAGAAAACGAAATGAGAATGTGAAAAGATAGCGGTAAATGTCAGCGAGAGGCCAACAAGTTGGATGACAAGAAAGATAAGATGCGGTGAATGAGGTATGAGAGGCTGGTTACCGTCTAGCTACTTTCCAAAGCCGATAACAAGACATGTGATGAGGAGGCCAGTGGAGCGCATACTTACCAGAGCAGACTACAATTGTCGACGTTTCACAATAACATGATACTTGCGGAATGAGGAGATTGAGTCCACAGTGCTCTAATTATGAGACGTGCTGGCGAGGCTGGAAGGCACGAGGCACACATGGAAAGTTTCTTTTTAGATGACCAAGCTTGCAGCTACTGACTGGTACGCGCAATACCTACTTGATACATTGAATCATGGGTCTCTTTGAACTCGTTGATTGCTCAGTTACGCTGTAATTGACTGAGGGTTTAGATGAACAGGTCAAACGACATGCTTACTCAAGATCGACCCGTTGGACTTGGTCGATACTATAGCAGACAGGTCGGCGCTTGGGAATCGCCGAGATATGCTGACATCATTCGAGGATATCCTGAGCGGCTCGTATTGACCGGTGTTCCCAACGTCTTTACGATGGTTGAGATCATGGTGAAGTTTGTGACTCACGGATTGATTCAATTTTTGGAAATGCATGTCGGTGCTTGGATTGGTCGAGTGCTTGGATTGGTCGAGTGCTTTGGATCGATAGGATTCACACAAACGCCAAGATTGAGGAGCTACTGACTTGTGCTTGCGATGGTGTAGGAAATGGTAACTTCTCTTGTTGACTGGATCGTGGGTGAAGAACCGCAAAGCGGGATCTCGGAATCTTGCGAGCTTTCTGATAAAGAGGCCTGGTATTCAGTCATTGAGTTATTGGGGAGGATGCCAAGCAAGTGATTTACAAGATGCATAATTGAAGATGAAAAAAATGATAAATTGGTTGATTGTTTTGGGGAGCAGACACTATTGCGGGATACGAAGAAGCAAGCGTGGTGGTAGATGACCAGGACACCCAAGGCCGTTGCCTTACTTTGGAATATCAATTCAACTCGTCTGAACCATGGCGAAACAGTTTCATATTTCATGGTCCCAACTCAAGCTCTCCAATCGGCGATCCCACGTTTGAGTGGAATAAAATGATATCCAAGTCTCGGTCACATGAACTCAATGCGCGGCGTGTCATTTCCAATAAGAAGCGGCTCGCTAACGCCTGCAATGCTGTTCCGGCAGGAGCCCAGGTAATTCCTGCCAGGATGTGTGTTTCCCAGTCACAATTGTATTCGCTCTTTTTTTCAGAAATAGTGTATGCGGCGAGGCACAGGCAGTGAAATGGGGCCACAAGTTTTGCATCTATTGTTCCAACTGTTGAGGCCACAAACTGAATAAGAAGTACTCTTGCGAGGTTGTCTTTTGCAACAAGGACGCGTCATAAATTGAGGGTCTTGCATTTGTTTCCTTGTTCAGTCGATATTTACGTGGTGTGCTTCATATCAAGACCGTACAGTTTACGTACTCTTGCCCATGGGCTCTGCGGTACGTGGAAGCAATCCATGAGCACACCTTGGGAAACGATTCTTTGCCTGTTAAGCAGCCCTCGGGGCTTGCAATTGGGACTACTTCAAGGTTCTCAAAATTCTCAAGGATCGACCAGCGCCAAGTCGTTGAACGATAGGGTCATATGGTATCACTATCAAAGTAATTGGGCATATGATGGGCAATGCAAGTTTGTTGTGGGAAGCATTTGTATTGGCCGTGCAAGGAGCTGAACAATAGACTTGCATAAAACAATACATGAGAACAATCAGGAGTATGGGAAAAGGGAATTGATGCCCAAACAATCCTTCGTATCTTCAAAGTACGGGTTAAAGAGGATGGCATGCCCTCTTCGTCCCACCAGTATCAAACAACATGTTGAGAATCTGCAAGTGTCTCCTCATTTTACTCACTCTTTGCTTGGGGCTCGCCTCGGCCTTCAAGTGCAGACAGTGCACCGGCACTCAGACAATCACATTTGTCAACTCGGTTAACGCGGTTCAGGCCACTACATTCATGCAAGCCAGTCTTGGGAATTGCGCCACGGGAGATGCCTATTCAATAGACAGTTACACTCAAGACGGTCTCACATTCAAGTTCAACCTCCGAATCTGGCGCTACTGCGGGACTGGAGGATCAAATTTCGTGAACAAGGGCGGTCATTGCATCAACAATGTTTGCTCGGTCGTCGACAAACGCGAATTGTCTTGTCACAAGACCGTGCGGTGCGCAGATGGTGGCAACTGCAACGGTTGCGGGTTGTAGATGCTGCATCAATATGATATTGTTGGAGAAACGCTTTCAAATATAGTCAACTTTAGCAAAGGCCCGAAACCGCCAGTGTAGAGTTTGATTGCGGGGGACTTGGACTCTGTGCTATTCTTACAAAGCCTAGAGACGCATCAAAGTCCGCAGTTAGTTTCCTTCAGATACAAAAGTATTGCAGAGCTGTAAAGGCAAGCATGGGTTGTGTAAGGTGGTTTCACTGGGGAGTGGGCGCTACAGTCTAAACATGCGTTTAGTGGCGCAAAGTTGGTACAAGATTTCACGATTCCAAACAAGACGCACAAAGCACTGGACGATAAGAGTTATTGGTGGTGTGGTATCGACTGACACCGAAGAATCGGAGGTTACGAGGAGATGAGCTCCCTGACGTAGACTGGCCAATTGCCAGGACTGTAATAAGCATATCTCCTGCAGATCTATGCCTCGTGCGTATGCTGACCGCACGCAGGATAAAAACAAGGCCACTGATTGGCTGCAGGATGAGAATGGGACATTAGCAGGCGTCAGAGTGTGTTGCGCAAAGCACAGTTCACAAGCCGATGCAGAGTCATGTCACTCACTTGTTTCTTAGACGCAGTGAGCGTTGAAATGCATAGTATGATAGAAAACACCATTGGCGAGCCGATAGGATCTTCAAGGAGGAAATCAAGAATGAGCCCAGGAGGATGGAGCGTCGAGGCATTCTCTGCGAGCAGATTCACCGGAGATCTAGACTATCAGAGCGTAACAGGGACACTTACCGTACGCATAAAAACGTATAGAAAAGGGGCCAGGCCCCCTCTTGACGGGGAAAGAATAAGGGGAGCGAAAATAAATAAATAAAAAGGCAGAGGGGCACACGTATAAAAGCGAGCAGGACGCCAGGAGATACGACGAAGCGTGTAGGCAGGATGAGAGTGACATTTCTTTTTGGGGTCGCGACATGCGTGCAAAGCATTGTTTGCCAGAGTTTGAACACCGAGGCATCGGTGACGGACAAGAACAAGAGCGTGTGGACGCAGCCCATGAGGAACGTGCCGGGCAAGGCCAAGGTGCGGCAGTGCGACCTTGACAAGAAGCAGCTCTTGAATGTGCAGGAGGTGAGTGTGCTGCTGACCGGGCGGCCCAAGATTGGGGAGTCGTACACAGTGACGGCGTTTGGGCACCTTGACGAGGACATTGGGCCGGACGCGTATGTGCAGATGGAGTTTCGGTACGGGGGCATTGTGTTGTTTGACAAGCGGTACGACGTGTGCGCGTTGGCGAAGGAGGTGGGGCACGGGTGCCCGATCGAGAAGGGGCAGTACTTGATTAGCCGCAGCATGCTCAAGACGCAGAATGCGCCGCCGGGGACGTATCGCGCGGTGGTGCGGGCGTACACTGCAGACCACCGGTTGATTACGTGTTTGGCGGCCGAGCAGCTGTTTTAGGCTGGGGAGGACGGCAAGGAAGGAAGTGAGTTGTTGATGGACTACGGGGAGGCATTTTATTTATTCATGTGTATGAAGTTGGGGTGAAACTATATATTTACTGTGTGAAATTGGATTAACGAGGTATTCTCAGTTAATGCGATATCTTCGGCGATATCCATAAGCGATATAGTTAATGCGATATTTTCTGCGATATCCTTAAGCGATATAGTTAATGCGATATTTTCTGCGATATCCTCAAGCGATATAGATAATGCCATATTGTGTTGGCGCATAGCTTTCCAGGTGCGGTAGAGTTATATATATGCAGAAATGGTAATCGTTGGGGTATTATTCGTCACTAGCGACAAAGAGATCAACCGATCACTGAGTTTCAACACGCCCGAGATGGTCTCTCTCGCGATAATAGACAGACTCCCATCATGAAGCGAGAGTTTTGTCTTGCAAGAGGATACGTCACTAGCGACAAAGAGATCAACCGATCACTGAGTTTCAACACGCCCGAGATGGTCTCTCTCGCGATAATAGATAGACTCCCATAATGAAGCGAGAGTTTTGATCTTGCAAGAGGATACCTATTGCGTCACCATAGACATAGAGATCAACCGATCACTGAGTTTCAACACGCCAGAGAAGGTCTCTCTCGCGATAATAGACAGACTCTCATCATGAAGCGAGAGTTTTGATCTTGCAAGAGGATACGTCACTAGCGACAAAGAGATCAACCGATCACTGAGTTTCAACACGCCCGAGATGGTCTCTCTCGCGATAATAGACAGACTCCCATCATGAAGCGAGAGTTTTGATCTTGCAAGAGGATACCTATTGCGTCACCATAGACATAGAGATCAACCGATCACTGAGTTTCAACACGCCCGAGATGGTCTCTCTCGCGATAATAGACAGACTCTCATCATGAAGCGAGAGTTTTGATCTTGCAAGAGGATACGTCACTAGCGACAAAGAGATCAACCGATCACTGAGTTTCAACACGCCCGAGATGGTCTCT
>JAKTSS010000415.1:0-10897 GCA_030580355.1 Debaryomycetaceae sp. yHKB357
AAGGTATAAAAGTCATCGAGATTCGCCCCGAATGATCATTATCCACCAAAATGAAAATTGCATCAATTATCAGCCTCTTGATTTCAAGTTTAGTTGTGGCCGCCGATCCAGATACTCCCTGTGCAACTTCTTGTGCCGATACGGTTGCT
Source organism: Debaryomycetaceae sp. yHKB357 (assembly GCA_030580355.1). Taxonomy (NCBI): domain Eukaryota; kingdom Fungi; phylum Ascomycota; class Pichiomycetes; order Serinales; family Debaryomycetaceae; species Debaryomycetaceae sp. yHKB357. Next base: position 150 of record JAKTSS010000415.1, read on the forward strand.
AAAGTGAAGCGATGTTTCAACAGATTGCACTATTCATGTGTTTGTGAAGGTTATTCCGACCTCAAGGCTTGCTTTTACATGAATTGCCCCTATGAGATGGAGGGCTTGGTGTCCTTTTGGAGCAGGTTTTGTGGCAATTCGTGAAGCGGGAATTCTCGAGCTAGGTTTATAGAACCGCCAAGCCATTTCATAGTTCATCTAGTCAGCAGCACATATTCGATTTTATATATAGCACCGTCGCGTTCAATTCGTCGTGAATAAATGGTTTTGACCAAGAGTGCCCTGCCAATGGAGTTGTGGGAGTCGCAGAGGGAGAACCATGTAACTAGTGGGCAGCGGTGAAGCCAGACATTTAAGCTATACCCCATGACGCTTCTTTGCCAACTATAAAACCTCTCAAGATTGTTGGGTATCACGAAACATCATGCAATGTCCCATATGGCAATAAACTCAGATGATGCCATTCGACGAGACATGTGGTGCACCTTTTACAGCAGATGTATCTGGGCATAAGACTTACCTCGGTACTGTATGACCGAGCCCTCTTGTTGTCATTCATTTGCAGTTTTCACAACACTGTAGTTGAATCTCTGAGCGCGGGCTTGTTCTGTTTTCTGTCTCCCGTTGACGAGGCATTATTGTTCGGAAAATGGGGGCGAGTGGAGTGTTCTGCGCCTTCCAGTGGTCTGGAGTTGATGCTTCATGTGATTGGGTGGCTAATTAGTATTATTACCGCTGTGTGCTTCTTAGCGAGTCGAGCCGAGTACACATTTTCTGGTTCGGGAAAATTTGACGTTACCAATTAGGAAATTCTCACAACTCACCCGACGCCTGTCGACTCTTGGGAATGCGATTGGAATTCGGAATTTTTCGAGGCTGAATATTTCAGCAACCATCGTAAAGACTTCACTGGCACGTTAGACGAGAGTGAGCAGGCGAAGAACATCTTCATGACTGACCGCGGCTCTCGAACGTGATTGAGTGATTATAGATTTGCTTACAAGTATGGAGAATTTGCAATTGAATTTTGAAATGGCATGATCTGGTGCAATACGTGACTTTTACACATTTCCCATAAATATTGAACACGCCGATTTGCTGGCGGTATATATATTCCGATGAATTCCTTACCTGTCGAGCGATCGATCGAGTCATGCATTTTTTGATTGCCTTCTTTTCTCTAATCTTTGACTTTGTTTCGGCCACTAAGCCTTCTAGCTGTGTTGCATCTTGTGCAACCAGGATCACCGATACAAATGACTGTCTCGGCAAGGGATACCTTGCTTGTTTGTGTTCCAAACGCCCAGAAATGAAAGGCTGCCTTGATTCAAATTGCCCAAACGAGATGGGAGATGCTAAGACCTATTTCGATACTGCGTGCAAGAACTTCTGGAGCATTCCCTCAAAACAGTCCTAGAAAGCCAGTGAGCTAGAGCCTCTTGCCTTTTCAGAGGTCTACATTTTCAAATTCCAGATAATATCAATTCATAATCTTAATACATCAAACATACTTTACGGTAGAAAGATAAGCCACTCTTGATCGTCAACTTGATCCAAACGTAGAGTTGACGCTCAAATCGAAATCGTCACATCCTATAACAAACCAGCGATTTGACGTCTGGCAAGCGCCAAACTTCAAACTCCATTTTCACGGAAGAACTTGTAAATTACTAAACTGATCGCAAATTTGATGCGATTTCTTCTTATTCCCACGCCAGAGAGCACACCAGGAGAAGAATATGATCGACAACGTACTCTGTTTCAAAATTAAGATGAGGGCAGAGGTCTCGAAAATATCTGATTCCGCCCAGAACATCGAATCAAGACCGCATTAAGCTCGACTTTGTCATGATTGTGTCGCAAATGACCTACACTTCGAATGATCCTTCAACAAGGCATTGATCCGATAGAGGCGTTTGATCCCAAGACGCTTTTGCTCGATTTCTCAAAAAAAGCCGTGTACTTTTCCCATGCCGCTTAAACCCCCTAAAATCAAGTCAAATAATTCCTGTACATAAACGGGGAATATAACATTGTGCCTTTTGATCTGCTTACTCGCGATCCACGCGGATCTGGCAATATCAAATGGACAACACGTCTATTGCAATAGACCGCCTTGAGGATCTGCTAATAGATCATCCCAATAGAGATACTCAGAGAGAAATTCTCGAAACCCTGTTTGATCTGACTTTTCAGCACAAGCTCAACGCCCGCGCCGAACAGATCCGTTTCGACGCTAATTCTTTCCATGGCAAAGATCGTGTACCAAGTCTTGTCAAAAGCTCCTACTCCAGCCTGGACAAAAACCTGTCTGGCACAAGCCAAGTCAGACCCAGCATCCTAAACGCCCTGTCGCTGTTTTTCGCCTCCGAGTCCCGCCTTTGCTACTGCTACAGCGATTTCCAGTCCCTAGAAACCGAAATAAAGGAATGGTTTTCCTCACAGGACTTGGAACATATTCGCTCCCTTCCAAGCTGCTTATCTGACTCGGCCTCCAGGTCTGAATCCCCAAATCTGTTTGAGACAAGACTTTTAGAAAGCATTCGCCATATAGACATTTCTCCCCTCGAGTCGCCCACTATTAATCACCACCTTGAGCAAATATTATATTTCGTTTGCGGTGAATTTGCGGAAAACAGAACCAAAGAGAAGCAGCTACATGCAATTCTGCATAATTCGAAATGGCTCATACTTAACAACGCTCACATCCCTATAATAAAAGTATTAGGTTCCGGGTCAACACAGTTACTATGTCGTGAAGCTAGTGGCGTAGCTTTGGATGATGTTCATTCGAAAAACTACTTTATGGCTCTCACGATCCTATACTTTATGTTATGTTGCGTGTTGGACGATGGCGAGACTCCACCCGGATTTCTACATCAACTCCACACGACGGATATCTTAACAGTTGTCATATCCCTCCTAGAATGCTGCAAGTGGAAGGGCGCCGGTGCTTCTAGACCGCGTCAATTGATCCTTCTTCTATGGAAGTTGATCCTTGTTGAGTTGGGCGGCTCTTTCAGGCTCAAAGAATGCGATGAGTATCTAGTCAAAAAGTACAATGTGGTCAATAAGCCGGTTGGCGAATCCGAGTCTCCAACCCTCACATGCTCTCCTTTGGTGTACATGGCGTTTAAGGAAGATATGAAAGACAAGTATCCCTTGTTGGACCAGATAATACAACTGGATCCGTTGCAAGAAACTGGAACGGCATCCAAGCATCAGGTTGAAATTGATGCACGCCACGAACATTTCATGGCCCTCAATACTTACTCTTCCTCTGTCTCCAACTCAATTCTGACCCCTCATACCGTCAAGTCCCATTCAATTTTTAGCCAATTGCCCTCGCAAACCATCCATATCGCCACACCAGTTCCGTCGCCCACTCTACTGGCATCTGACTATATGCTGGGCGGCGAGAAGATACGCCGGTCTTACCAAGTCAACCAGTCTATGCCGTTTATTTATCCCCATACACATACTGACGAATCAACTGTTCCATTGGCAATTAGAGAAGCCGATGAAATCATGAAAAGATCGGTGTACGAAAGTTATTCCGATAAGCGTCTTTATGAAGAAAAGGAGCGATTCATGCGGCATGAACGCGGCTTCTGCGACCGCAAGTCGCCTAATAATGAGTCTGTGGCTTCTACCGATAACAATGGTTGGAAAAGCCCCGGTGAAGAGAGCGACTCTTTTCCTGCCTGTGCGGACACCCCATCCAAAGATCCCAATATACGTGTTCTTGACCGGATTGAAAAGCTATATGCATCCAATCTTTCACGGCTCAGTGCGCTTCTGCTGCTTTTGGTCGGGGTTATCGAAAACAACCGCCTCGATTTGAATCTCAATTTTCCTGAATGGGAACTCAATCTGTCGACTCTGTACCTTGAATCGATAAGATCTGTGGCAAACTATGCGCAAGACGACCACGAAAAAATGGCACAGCAAGTGAAGGATCAGTTACTTCTTCAGCTCGAAGCTCAGAGACTTCGAGAGACTACAACCAAGGCGGCAACAGCGATCATTCTCCTACTTCTCAAATGGTTTAAAAGAAGCAACATTCTCAAGCATCACTTTCTAGCTCTCATTCTTTTCCAGCAAGATTATTTGGCGGTGTCGATGGATTATCTTGGACGGGCCTTCAATAACTCGAATTTGCATGCCATGAATCTCAATGAGGAAGCACAAAAGCGCAAGATGGATTTCGCTGAGCATGATCGAATGATAAGCCAAAATCAGCTATTGAACCCGCCCATAGATCTACCACAGTTTGACTTTTTCTGCACTTGTCAGGATACAGTCCCGGCCAGTTACGAATACTATTTCATCAACAAAAGGGCGCTCCTGTCAATTGCGCCCGTTATTGAAGAAGACGGGACGAGCTGCATCCAACTTACGAATTTCAACCCCCACTTTGCTTTCGTTTTGGCAAATATGCTTGATATTTCTGACCGACTTGTGCTTGAGAATTGCCAGGTGCGGGAACTCGAGATGAACTCGTTGAAGCCTACAGAATTGTTCAAGATGATTCTCGCTAATTATGACTGTCCAAGCTTTAGCAGGCCCATCCTCAAACTCGTTAGGAAAGTTGTGCCGTATCAGGGGCGCAAGTGGAAGTCTACGAATATGGATTTGATTTCGCAGGTGTACTTGAAGCTGAGGCTCTCATTGCGCGACAATTGGCTAAGCGGCAAGGATTTCGAGGGAAATTCACATCACTACGGTGACCAGGAATTAGCGTTGCGTTCTCTCTTGATGTTCTACAATATGTCGAGGTACTCTGACCAAATGGAACAAATGGGTTATCTTCCCGATCCATTTATTGACCAGCTTGAAAGGCTCTGATATCGCCGTGTGCAGGACCCGCCGCCTGGACTCTGTCTGCAGGAAAGCCGACCACAAGTCGTGCGGGCGACAATTTTCAGTTTTTCTCTAATGTCCAATAGCTCATTACGCTTATTGAGCACAGTTCCATATTAATTTGCTTAGACAACATTTCACAAGATGGTCAAGTTAACACAGATCGACGATGAGTCGAATGCCCAGAACGCCGGCTCGTATAAGGATGCCAAAAAAGAAGCGTACGAGACCGACTCCTCGGACTCGGAGGTTGACGAAGATGATGACTTTGATATCGAAAATGAGACCTTTTACGACCGGATTGTTGCATTGAAAGACATTATCGCCCCGGAGAAGAGAAGCTCTTTTCTTAATGCTGCCAGCACTGCTCGTTCATACGCCAACACCGCATTGACCAAGACCGGTTCTTTAGCGTGGACCTTGGCTTCTTCCGCGTTGTTATTGGCAGTGCCCTTGTCATTAGCCATCTTGGCCGAGTCCCAGATCCAGGAGATGGAAAAGGAGATTCTGTTACAGCAATCCGCGCAGGACGTTTTGGCTCCTGGCTCCGAGGCTGCCTTTGACGAGAAGAAAATCAAGGCCTGACCTTGAAGATTTCGCATGCACATCATCCCATGTTCCACCCAAGAAGTCTGTCTATTAAGCTACCCCTCTTGTATAAATATTTATAGTTTTTAATGTTCGACTTTGTTTTTGGGTCAAGTTTGACCGCAAATACTGCCAATCGCCTTGCTTGTGTCGTCTACCAGGCTCTATACTTCTCAACAGATGCGATCAGCCATCACGACCTTTTATGCTTGATGGAGAGAGTGTTGATATCCAAGTAGCTGGTGATTTCAAAGATGATCTCGCACACGAATACTGCGTGTATTCCCAACACCAATCCGAATCCCAGCCAGGCCACTGCGGGCACCACTTGGGATCGATCGAATCCGTACGCCTCAATCAAGAGCTTGTTGATAAGGATTTGCCCGAGCGGCACAAACATTGGAGGTTGGACCATGGGGAAAGCCTGCAATGTCAAGTGAGCCAAGATCACCCGCCCCACAGTGAAGGCTATTGTGAGACCAATAGACAACACGAGTGCGTAGCAATGCTCATTCACCATTTCGGGATAGAAAAAGACAAAAACGCCCACGAGACCATAGTATAAGAAGAACGGTGCCAAGCCCAAGTAGGCGTGGTGGGCTTTTGCTACGGGCGCGGCTGCGTGGTCTGTAGCAGCCGACTTTTCAGCCTCTCGGGACTCGTAAAACCTTAGCACATTCCGCATGGCTGCGTTGATGTTGAAGTAGAGCGACGGGGCGCCCAAAAGAACGTAGATGATACTGGAGTTGATTGCGATTTTGTCACTCAAGCCGAATCTCGATAAATCTAGTTGCATCAAGTTTCTGCTCCAAATACCGGGTCCAAAAATGCCGGTCAAGATGAAAATACCGCAAATCATCAACACTCCTTCCACGGGCCCGCTGAATTGGGACAAGAATAAGGTGTGGGTATGGTACTCCTCCCAAGTGGAGGCGTAGAAATTGCAGCAGGTTGCAAACTGCGAGATAAGAAACATGTAGCCTCTGCCCATCTTCATGACGGACGCAAAGATGATGGAGCCCAAGCTGGTATTTATAGCGTCTATAGAGTGGTCAAAAAGCTCTCCAAGAGGGCCGCTCTGGCCTGTGCGACGCGCGTGACATCCGTCACAGCCATCAAAGGTCTGATACATAAAGAGGCCGAACGCGTAGAAAAAGTAGCACCATCGCGGCTGTTCCGAGTCCAAGTGCGGATCATAGTACAACACGCAAGCCAAGTTCGCCACGATGAAGCAGAGACCTAGAAGGGTGATAACGTTAGGCGCCAATGAAAGCGGGAAGACTTTCACGAAGGAGTTCCACCAGGTCTTGAGAATGTACTTTGAAACCAACGAATGGTCTTCAGACTGGTATTTGTACGCCTTCAAGTTTTTGAGTTTGTCATGTGGAATGAACAAGCCCATTTCTGCGGTGCGGCGGAATGAGAGGGAGTGGTGGTGGTGGTATTAATCTTCTAGGACTCAAGCTTCAAGGCACGTGGAAAGGAAAAGCGTATCAGCAAAATGCTCAAGAATTTGGCCTCACATGTTAATGTAATTTTATTACTTTAATATAATATTGTGTAGTGCAATATTTGTTAGAAGGATATGCTATCACATATAAGTCAGATCTCCTCTTCACCCAGATCGACAACTTTCCCCTTGCAGATTTGATTCTCAAGTAACACGCTTGTTCAAACAGAAAACTATTTACCACGTTGTTTTTTTCTTCATTATTTACCTTGCTTAATTACATTACCAACAATCTATTCACTCACATTTTAGTCAACCTCCTCCATCGCAGACTCGACCGCGGGCTCATCGGCAGCGGCATCTGCAACCGCCTCGGGAACCGCCTCGGGCGCATCGTCAATGTTCAAGCCCAACGCAATCAAGCGGTTGATTCTGCCGGCGAAGGAGCTGGGCTCCTCCAACGTGAAGCCAGACGTCAACAAAGCCGTCTCGTAGAGCAACGCCGTCAAGTCCTTGACGGTCTTGTCCTGGGCACCGTCAGCGTCAACCTTCTTCTTCAACTCCTTGATGATGGGCGAACGGGGCGAGATCTCAAAGGTCTTTTTGGACGACATGTAGGACGACATGGTGGTATCCCGCAAGGCCTGCGCCTTCATGATTCTCTCCATGTTGGCGGACCAGCCAAACTGGCCGGTACGGATGGCGGCGGGGGCATCGACCAACAAGTGGGACACCACCACTTTTTCAACCTGCTCGCCCAAAATCTCCTTCAAGGCCTTGGTGAGGGGCTCAAACTCGGCAATTTCCTTTTCCCTAATGGCCTTCTCCTCCTCGGTTTCTTCCAACTCAAAGTCCTTGGTGATGTCAACCAACTTCTTGTCCTCAAACTCCTTCAACTGGGTCATGGCGTACTCGTCAATGGGGTCCACGAGGAACAAGACCTCAAACTTTTTGGCCTTTAACGCGTCCAAGAACGGCGACTTTTCCACCAGCTTGAGCGACTCGCCCGTGATGTAGTAGATGTTCTTTTGGTGCTCGGGCATTCTGGTGACATAGTCCGAAAGGGAGGTGAGCTCGTCGACTGACTTGGTCGAGTTGAATCTCAACAACTTGGCGAGGGCGTTTCTGTTCTGGGAGTCCTCGTGGATACCGAGCTTGATGTTCTTGGAGAAGGCGGTGTAGAACTTTTCAAACTGGTCGGCATCCTCGGCGATCTCGTTAAAGGTCTCAATCAACTTTTTGACAATGTTCTTTTTGATAACCTTCAAGATCTTGTTTTGCTGCAACATCTCTCTCGACAAGTTCAAGGGCAAGTCCTCAGAGTCGACGACACCGGTGACGAAACTCAACCATTCGGGGATCAACTCCTCGGCGTCATCGGTGATAAAGACGCGGCGAACGTACAACTTGATATTGTGCTTCTTCTTTTTCGACTCAAAGGCGTCAAAGGGAGCTCTCTTGGGGACAAACAAGATGGCCCTGAATTCCAACTGGCCCTCAACGGAAAAGTGCTTGGCGGCCAAGGGATCTTCCCAGTCGTTGGAGATGGACTTGTAGAAGGAGTTGTACTCTTCCGTGGTGACGTCGGTGGGGTTTCTGGTCCACAAGGGCTTAGTGGTGTTCAACTCCTCGAGATCAGTGACCTGCTCTTTCACCTTTTTGGTCTTTTCCTTTTTGTCGTCGTCGTCGTCCTCAACCTCCTCCAATTTAGGCTTCTTGTCGTCGCCCTCTTCGGCAGTCTCCTCGTCCGCCTCTTCAACGGGCACGTCCTTCTCAACCTCCTTGGTGACAAGCAACTGGATGGGGTACGAAACAAACTCAGAGTGCTTCTTGACGACCTCCTTGAGTCTCTTTTCCTCCAAGTACTCCAATTGGTCCTCCTTCAAGAACAAGCGCAAGACGGTACCGCGGCCCAACTTTTCGTTGGTCTCGTCCTGGGTGATGGTGAACTTGCCGCCGGCGTTGGACTCCCAAATGTACTGCTCGTCGTCGTTGCGCTTGGAGATGACCTGGACGTGGTCGGCGACAAGGAAGAGAGAGTAGAAACCGACACCAAACTGACCAATCATGGAGACGTCGGCGCCTGCGGAGAGAGCCTCCATGAAGGTCTTGGTACCGGACTTTGCGATGGTACCCAAGTTGTTGATCAAGTCGGCCTTGGACATACCGATACCCGAGTCTCTGATTTCCAAGACTTTTTCGTCGGGTTTCGGGGTGATTCTGATGAACAAGTCCTTTTCCGAGTCCAATTGAGACGGGTCGGAGAGGGCCTCGTAGCGGATCTTGTCCAAGGCATCGCTGGCGTTCGAGATCAACTCTCTCAAGAAGATCTCCTTGTTGGAGTAGACGGTGTTGATGATGAGCGACATCAACTGAGAGATCTCAGCGGTGAACGCATGGGTTTCGGGTTCTGGCTTTGACATGGTTATCGGGTGGGCTGCGAAAAATCTGGTGAGGGGCAAAATCACGATGGATCTCTCTTTATATACACCCCGCCGTTCCCCTTCACTTTTCCTTCCATCGCCTTCCACGGAAATCAAGTGTGTGCAGGATCGAAACTGGTAAAAATTCCATGTGATTCTTTTTCAATCTGTTGACTTTTTTTGCAGCCACAGGGCGTTAGATCACGAGTTCCTCCGTCTCCACGCCGCACCCGAGACACCTGCGCAGGACCGTGCTGGGGCTGCCCTTGACGCTCATGGGCGCCAGCCATTCGTGCTGGTGCCGCTCTCCGAGCGCGTGTCCGTCGCGTAGCTTCCGCGTATACTCTTCGGCGCGCGTTTTTTTGCGCATTTCCCGTAGCAGGTCCAAGTACCGTTTGTCCCGCCGCTTCACCCGCATCGCCTCTCGCTTCTCCCACTCCTGGTCTAGTCCCTCCGCGGACCCCCACTTCTTCCAGGCGTACGCCTCGACCTGGCACCGCAAGAAGAGCTGCATCCGCAGGTAGCCGTGGGGGTTGGGCTTTTCCATCCGCGGCAAGAGCCCCACGTCGCGTAGTTCCGGGTCGGTGAGCAAGTAGTCCTCGCGACACTCGGTTTTCGTGAGGAGCGCGTACTTTTCGGGCATTTGCCGCGCGCACTTGCGGCAGACCCTGACGTTGTTGAAGTGCTTCATGATCTTGTGGTCGACCTCTAGCAGGTCGCACTCTGAGCATCGGGGCGCGCTGGCAACGTCGACGGGCGGCGCTGCCTCGTACATTACTGGTGGAGGCCGGTCATTGGTGGGGTCCTGATCGGTGGTTTCGCGCTCAGGCTCGATGAATCCTCCCCGGGAGTCCTTCATTGTTGAGAAATCGTACTCAATGTAGTCCTTGCGCTGGATCGAGGGGGGCTGGTAGCGGGACGACGTCCCCGGCGTTCCCGCCATTCCCGAGTCCTGCTTGTTATTGTTGTTCAATCGTATTCCGTCGGAGGTGCCGTTAGCATGAGCGGGCGCGTCCTTTTTTGCACGCTGTATCTCCAATGCGCGCTGGCGGTTCTGCTCTAGCTTCTGTAGCTGTTCAGGAGTGAGCTGCGGCCGGCGCGGCGCATCGCTCGGGCTTACAAAGCGGCTGGTTATTAATGTAGATGACGGTTTTATCTGGGAGGAGGTATCGCTGCGATTTCCCGGGGTGCCGCTGGTGGATGCGGCGGGCTCGGGACGACCCTGATGGGGAGGTGGCACATTGCTTCCCGCTGAATCGGAGTTGCGATGACGCTGTAGTCGTTCCTGCACTCTCCGTCGATTAGCTTCCTGCGTGAGTTAGATTGCGTCTGCAGGGACCATGCTCAGTATACATACGATTCTAGCTTGCTGGTCCTGCGCACTCATGGAAACATCAGTACTGTACTTGCGATTGCTCAAAATC
>JAKTSS010000416.1:0-10842 GCA_030580355.1 Debaryomycetaceae sp. yHKB357
CGCTGTCGCTTTCAACAGTGATGAGAGAGGTAAAACGCGGCAGATCGCGAAACGCGCTCTGCTGTATGTCCCCAATGCTCAGACGCAAGTATCATCAACAAGAATAATCGCACGTACATGTCCTGCTTTTTTTTATAAAAACAGATTTATCATTAAATTATTCCTATAAACTAATCTAACTGAAATCCTACAGGAGGAACTTCATATTTACGCAGAAAGGCAGGACTCGCATCCATGATGAATACCTGCCAAAACCCCCTGCTGCCGGCTGCTGTTTGGTCCCCTCTACTTACGTTAGTATGACCGTCCGGACTTTGTGCAACCGCTTTAGTGTTGCGTGGCTTATGTAATTGTGGTAGTGTGATATTGAGATGAGGGCGCGAACGTCAGGAGATGTCCTGTTTTGATTACGTAATATATCATTATTGTGGGTAAGGAAGGCTTGACGGAGGATACTTGCCCCGCATGGGTAGATATTGGATGGTTTGGTTATGTACGACCCATCCTCTTGCTCTAAATTGCTTCCTCACTTATATTCACGTTTCTTGGAAACCTAACGAGTGGTCCTCATTTTCGCTTAGTCATTATTTACTATCAATTTTTTTGCGGGGAAACTGCGATGCTCATCGCGCCAGACCACTGTCAAACGCGTCATGGCCAAGAAGAAGTCCAATGCAGCCTCTGCTGCTCGACAGATGGAATCAGAGGTGAGCCCGATCCTCGAATTCTCCTACGATGACCCCCTCTTTTCTGTCGCCGCCCACCCTTCCTCTCCGATCCTACTTCTGGGTATGCTGACCGGGCACGTCTTGTGTCATCGGTACGATAGCGAGCAGCTCGAAGCGAAGCAGCAGGCAAGACGGCTGGAGATCTTTGCAGAGCAGCAGAAGGCTTACGCGGCAGGCAAGATCGCGGCTGTGAACCGCCTGGTATCGCGAGTTGCAAAGAAATGGTGGCTCGATTGCGACCCCAACCACCAGAGTAGCGATTTCACGGTGGGGTGGAAGACGAGACGACACAAAGTTTCGTGCCGCCATGTTATTTTCGACCCATTGGAGCGATCTTTGGGCGAGAGTGTCTATTCGATGGGTGCAGACCATGTTATAAAGAAGGCGTCAACCGAGACGGGCCGCGTACTGCTGAAGATTGACAATTCACATGACTTTATAGGCAAGAAGGATGCCTTTACTCGTCTTTGCCACTCAGCTACGCATCCGTTTTTGTTGGCCGGCACTGAAAACGGGCATGTGCTCGTGTACGACAGCAGCGATCTCCAATCGTCACTAAAGTTCAAAGTCGATCTGGCCCATGACGACGCGGTAAACCACATTTTGGCGATGTCGGGAACACTGGCGTACCACTACTTGACGCTTGGCCTGACGACACTCAGCCACATTGATATCCGCAAAGGCGTTTTGTCCCAGAGCGACACACAGGACGACGAGTTGCTCGCCATGTGTTACCCCTGTGACTTGGGTAGTGGTGCCGCGGCGAACGATACGGTGCTAGTCGCGCATGGTGAGGGGATCGCCACGATATGGAAAAAGAGCAAAAACAACTTCCAGGACCAGTTATCGCGCATCAAGATAAACAAGGGGGTCGGAATCGAAGCGATTACCAGCACCATGAACTGCGACGAAGGCGAGATGGCACTGCTGGTATGGTGTGGTGATAGCGAGGGCTTACTCCACCGCGTAAACTACCGACTTGGAAAGGTAGTCGAGACTCGTGTTCATGCGCCGAACGGCTTGGACGAAGTCGGAGTATTGGATATTGACTACCAGTACCGCTTAGTGAGTGCAGGAATGGATAAGCTAAAGATATGGAGCAACATTGACCCCGCGCAGGATTTCTCGAGACAAGACGAAGATAGTAGCAATGACCTCGATCTGGACGAGGAAGATTTGTCTGACACAGAAAACGGACCGCCAGTAAGAGATGACTTTAGTGATATGAGTTCTGAAGATACGGAAGATGACTCGGACAATAAAGCGGGAGGTTCCGCGAGTGTGGACAGTTTCGAGGAAGGAAAAGACTATGATGAAAATGATGAGATTACCGAAAATAGCGACCAATCAGGAGACGACGGCGACGAGGAAGAAGAAGAAAATCAAGAAAACAACACTAGTGATGAGATACCGCAGACCCTGCCGGTATTGACACGAAGGAAACGACGGGATATAGGCCCCATAACTCCCAAAAAGAGCAAACGAAGAATTGTGGACTTGAACAAAAGTATCAAAGAAACGGCGCCAATTGAATCGGAGACTAAAGCAAATGTCAAGCCCAAGGCGAAACAGCTCACTGCCAAGCAACTACGCAACATGCAGACCCACGAACATGGTATCAGAAGGTTCGAAGGCCTATAAACCCCAACCCATACTGGACCTGCATATACGAGTAGACCTCTGCATCAATTCAAGACGGTGTCCGTCATTGAGCATCATCGGAGTTTTTTAGATTGCGTTTGCCGATGGAAAATCTCGCGGTTTTAGTCGCACGAGATGTAACCCTAGCGAGGAAAGGATGCTGGCATAAGGGCGATCTTCTGTTTCTTCCGCACCATCTAGTTTTCAAATTGCACCCATCCGCCCAGACCTCACCCGCGCGAGGCGAGATCTGGATCTGCTACCCCATGGTGGAATCGGTCTCCACAAGACGCGGCTCTTCGTTGTTGGATAAGGTAGCTCCCGAGCTTGAGAACGGTGTGGCAAAACCCCTGCCTCCCGACGTGGATCTCGACCATCACCATGCCTTCCAAATGCGGCTCGTCTGTCGTGACTTCACTTTTTACTCCTTCAACTTTGAGAATGAAGACGCTTGCTTGAAGGCTTTTAATGTATTTAGCAAACTTTCCATGGCTCCAAAAGTGCAGGGCGCTAACTTCTATGCCCATGAGTACTCTCGCAACGCTCTAGAACAGCGGCTCGAAGCCAATGGATGGGATCTCTACGACCCCCACCAAGAGTACCTACGGCTTGGTCTCCTAGATAACAAGTACTGGCGATTGACCAATCTCAACTTGGACCACCGTTTCTGTCCCCTGTACCCGCGCCATTTGGTGGCTCCTGCTTCCGTTTCAGATACGGTATTGCAGCATGCCGCCAAGTTCCGCCTGAAGCTACGGATTCCGGCCGTAGTATACCGCCATCGCGTAGGTGCAAACCATAATGTCATTGCCCGTTGCTCTCAGCCATTGGTGGGTATACGCCAGAACCGACTGATCCAGGATGAAAAGCTCATCACTGAGATCTTCCAGTCGCAGGCTAGAGAACGCGACGGTCAAGAACTCTTACCTGAAAACGGCGACACTACCGAGAAGCTGAACGACGACTTGCTTCTTGCCCAGCAGCAGCCGCAGCGAAATCTCTTGGTCGATCTCCGGCCTATCACCAACGCAATGGCCCAACACGCATTGGGGGCTGGGACAGAGAATACAGAATACTATCAGGTGGCCATGGCCTCAAGCTCAACCTTGAAAAAGTCCCTGCTACTGAACTACGCAATGGTGGAAAAGATCTTTTGTAACATTGATAACATCCATGTCATTCGCGATGCCGCCAACAAACTCACGGCGACTTTGAGTGACTATGACGACCAGGTATTAGACGACTCTTGTCCCGAGCTATGCTCCAACTTTCATCAGAGGCTCCACAAAACTCGCTGGCTCCCTCTTCTATCCATAATACTCCAGGCGGTGGACCGCATCACAAAATCAATACACTTTAACAACACAAACGTCATTATTCACTGCCTGGACGGATGGGACCGTACCCTGCAAGTCTCGGCTCTCCTGCAGCTATGCTTGGATCCGTTCTATCGCACTATTCGCGGATTCATGATATTGGTCGAGAAGGAGTGGGTCAGTTTCGGCTTCAAGTTCAAGACTCGAGCCAACCACGGAGGGTGTGTAGGCGCGAGAATCCCCAAAGATTTAAGCGACTCACCGGTAGTATCGGCAGATGCGGAAGAGGCAAATGACCCGTCTGAAGTTCAAGAGGCACAAACAAATGGGGTTCACTCTCTTGGGTTCGCGAACGTTACATCCTTCTTCCTGCGAGCAGCGACCCACATCAAAAACGGCGCCACTATTGTTCACGAAGACATTAGTGATCGCAAACTGTTCCACACCCGGCCTTTTGGCAGAACATACTCGGGCAGCAATGAGAAGCTGCCGGTATTTCACCAGTTTCTCGACTGCGTGTTCCAGTTGATGCGGCAGCACCCTAGTCGCTTCGAATTCAACAGCCGGTTTCTCAAACGCTTGTTCTACCACTACTACTCGTGCCAATACGGGACCTTCCTCAATGATTGCGAAATGCACATGGTGCAGCAAGATCTACGTTCGTCGACCGTTCTGGTGTGGGACTATTTCATGTCCCGCCCCGCCGAGTTTTCAAATACCCATTATTCAGATGAGCCTGACCACGTAATCTTGGTCAATTACCTGGATATCAAGTGGTGGCACGATTTGTATGGCCGAACAGACCGCGACATGAACGGATTTGCTCACGATTTGGAAAAAAAGCTTGCGAAAATGGGGATAACATCGCAGAGAGATTGATCAGAAATGGTGAAATCTCCAAATTAAAGAGTGATGGGATTGACAATGTGATATAGTTCGGCGGGTGAGGTTTGACATGAATCTCTGCACGCGGGCGTCATTGCTTCGTGCTCATACTTTGGCAACGCTATCTTTCCCGCCCACCCAGTAATTTGTGTCCGTCCAGTCACAAATATCGAAAACTAAATCTCGCACAGCATTAATTTCATCAATACTAGAACCATTGTTCAACGCGCCTCGTAAATGACCTTTGAGTTGTGGATTCACATCTTGCGGGATAAGACTGGCAACAATACATAGCAGTGTCTCGCGCGGCAGCAAAACATCGGTATAACTTAAAAGAGGACAGTATACATGTTGGTAAGCGAACTGCCACAAGTCCGGGTATGCATTCACCAATTGCCGTTTAACCCTCTTGTTTATTTTGTTGGAATATACTGTGTCCCAGAAATCCAGGCCCCGAGTTAGATTCTTCAAAATAGCCGACCTGTTTACGGTCTCAACGCCAACATAACCATCGATGGTGAGTTTCGACTCTGAAGTAGGCTCATTCGTGGACGTAGTCATGCCAGGTCTTAGGGCCTCTGAAGATGGAAGTAACAGGTTCGGGGTGACGAGGCGTAGGATTGACAATCCGTTTATCGATTTCGGAAGTCCATTCAAAGCGGCGCCCTTGAGAAGCACCTCGCGCGTTTTCTGCATTACGCACCTTTGAGTTCGCTGGGTATCAGCCGATGTTGTGAGTGATTCTGGAGGAGGAAGAATATCGGGTATGATATGGCCCTCTTGCGATAGACTGTGTGCCTCCTTAGCCAGTTTTAGCAGGTCCACTGCGAGCTGATGAATGAGGATTTGGTCAAGGCAGTGCGTGCGTACGGGCTGCTGACGCAACGCAAAATGGACCACGGACGGGATTTCCTGGGGACGGTTGATTGCCGCTAAGCACGCACAAGCTACGAGGTACCATGTATCCTGTAAAGCAGGATATGCGTAGGCAAGATGGACTAATCTTTGAGGATTTACAAGCGACATTGTCCCTTCTAAGCGCTTAGCCGCTCATAAAATTGTTTTTTTTCTTCTCTGGTACCGAACTAACTTCCATGACGAATACTCAGCCTAATCCATTTACGCGCTATTTGGTCTTTGAGTCGCTGTCCCTGTCTCTCTGTCCATTCGCCCAATGCCCAGAAATGATTGGGATCGGTAAGGAGTGGAGGGCCGGGTTCTTGGTCTGTTGAAATTGCACTGGGATCGGCCGCCTTATAAATCGCACTAAGCGCAACGCCCTGTTTTTCCCACGGCATTTGATCTAATTGTGGGGGGTTATGAGGACTGGCGTGATATTGAGGGGAGAATGACATTTCGTTGATCCGCAGCAAGGCCCGCTTGTACGCGAATCTCTCGTCCTCCCCTGTAAAGTCGTGTAATTTGGTGTAATCCGCCTGGGCTTGATCGGCATACTTCTCCAAGCGAGCATTGTCATAGCTGCTCACATTTGGCCGGTATGGAGTCATGAATGTTTTGCTGTACATTTCTTGTTCTTGAGGTGATTGGCTCAGCGGAGCTGCTTCCGTCGAGAACTCAAAAAGTCGGTCTAGTGGCGCGGCGGAATGCATGTACAATTGACATCGCGCTTCATATAGTGCATCCATCAACATTATGAATCGTTTCGCAGCATTCTTATTTTCTTTCCGCATAACGGGGACATTGAGGATCACAATAGTGGAGAATCGAGCCGACAAGCTGATATAGTCGCTTGCAGAATGTAACCCTTCACACCACTCCTGAAACTCGATGATGCACGCATTTCCAAAGGTGGCGTGAAGTGCGACGAGCCGGCCGTTTACCGTGAAGGTTATTGGCGCTTTCCCCTTTAAAGAGGATAAGTACGTGTCATCGTTGGTGTTAAAAGGTATTCCAATTTCACGCTTCACATACTTGGTCCATTCTTGTAGTGCCTGTGGCTGGTCGCCCAATAAAAGCCGCCGACCATCAACACTGCTACCGTCATGCGTTTTTCGGTAGTCGATACTCGAGAGCATGTTGACCAGATGACATCTCAGTCGTATCACCCTCGCGAACTTTTGCATTCTCTCTCGGCTGAACTGGTTGCTGTAGAGATCCTCGGGCAATTTGTTGGAGGTGGCCACCAAGACCCCGCCAAGCCTAAAGTAGTACGTAAAGAGAATTTGAACGATACGTGCTGCAGCGATGTCAGGGAGCATGAACTCATCTAGCATGAGAATGGTGGCCCTCTGCAACAATTCCTGGGCGATTTCAAATAGAATAAACTCATTTTCCGACACTGGCGCATTTTGGAAGCCGCGCCGGCCTCGACGGCGTCGTTGAATATCGTGCATCCGCGAGTACACCCATAACATAAAGCCGTGGTAGTGCCATCTTTGCTTTGCATCGTGTGGCAACAGCTGTGCGAAAATATCCATCAACATCAGTTTGCCGCAGCCGACTTCTCCGTGTATCATGAGGCCCAAGGGAGATTTTACGCGAGCGGCGGCTTCCTCGTCCAGTATTACTGATATGAGTTCTTTACTCGTGTCTTGCCTATAAGACCCTAATTTGCGTTGCCACCATGACGCGCTCATTTCTACAGATTGTTGTTCCTCCAATCGACGAAGAATGAGACTGATCTTTGTCGCCACTTGTGTGTCGGGCTTGTAGTCAACGCATCGATGGTGAAGCTTTTGGAATTCTTTCATCGCGCGAACCTGGTGCTCGTCTCGCTCGAGGCAATTAGTTCGCACCATATGTTGGTAAATTGTGTAGGGATCGGTCATACAAATACTCTGACTTTGACTTGAATAAAGCCGTTTCAAGCATGTGAATCGGCACGCATTCTTGAGTAGGGATAGTACGTATAGGTCCAGCCTCATCACTATCATCATTTCGAGTGGAGAAGTATCTTGTGGTGGAAAGGGTGGCAATTACCGTTTTCGCTTAACCAAAATCGATCAGACCCCTTTTAACGCCACGCGCAAAAATTATTTACTCTCTAAATCGCTCTATGCAGAGGTGTTTGAATTTATATTTGGCCTGCTATGGCAGGGCATTGGAGCTGTATAATCATGTGTGAAGCATCTGTCTGAATTGCTCGAGTGTACGAATTGTCTGCAATATGAACAAAAATGCATTATATTTTTAACAGAATGGATTGTATTTTCAACAAAATGTGCAACGCACAACTGAATAACCTTGATGTGAGACAAGTTCAAATCTTAAGCAACAACACCATTGCGTTCTTCTGTAACATTCATTTCTCACTTGAAATGATAAGATCATGATTGTATACAGCGATGAGTACTGTTTCAAGCATCTTCTAAAACATCCGAAACGCAACTGTTTCGATCTTACTACAAATTGATTCATACTGACGTTCCAAATGGATAATAAAATTGTCATTATCAAAACATTCTGAGGGACGAAAGTCTACCTAAACCACAGGTCACATCATCGAACTCCAGTCTGATTCCATGGCGCATGACGTTGGAAATTTCAAAAAAAATAACCCGTACATCTCCTCTTTCGAATCGCAATTTGCTTGTAATATCTTGTGTAAATGCACTCGCCTGGCTTCGTCCAGCCTGTATAGTGAACTGACTTTGTGTCTCAAGTTCTCAATGACTTTGCCGATGGACATCTTGCCTCAGATGATTTGAGGCTGGCAATAACGATAGTTTACTGTCGGAACTTCGTTTCTGGTTTCCCAAGAGCCCAAATGGCTACCGAGTCTCACAACCGTATCCTGCTCTGACGTTTGATAAGCAATACCTGAAGACCACAGAAGACAAAGAAACCAACGTATACCAACACGGCACTAAACACGGTTTTGGCCACAGCGTTGCCATCTTCGGGATCCTTTATGGAACCCATCATTGATTCATGCTCGGTCTTGAAGAGTAAAGCAATGACCAGCAATATGACTATCGCGAAAGCCAGTAATATCGTACAGCAATAAGCCGGCCCCGTGGATACGATAGCCTTCATTCTATTGAAACCGTCCCGCCACATCAACTTTCCCGTGCTTTAAAAAGTGCTTTGGAGCGACTGCTGCCGGTTACATGCAGGACACATTTACGGTCTCGGGTGGTGTTTCAACCTCGATAGAGTGCTGAGGCTAGGATCGTGCCAGAGATATCTGATACAATTGGAAGCACATTGCAGCTACTCAATCACAATCAGGAAATTGCTACAATGATCAGAAAGTGCGAAATTCATGCATTGATATAAAAAACTAGTATAAAAAACGAATGGCCGAACATGCCTACTTCTTGGGCACACACTTGGGCAAACTGTTGGGCTTAAACCGGCGTTCCTTATTGAGCCCCAAATGGTTGCGTGCAAATTCCGCTGTCCGCTTCCCTTGTTTCACAACCTCTGACTTTCCTTTTTCCAAGGCATCACGCATCCGCTTCCAGTAAGACTCCTTTTCTTTACCCTCCATGATTTTCACTGCCTTCGTCATTGCTAGTATCACAAGTATATTGGGAACCGCGTAACTGGTGCAGACCTCGTAGTTAAATACCCTCAGGATCGGCCGTCGAAATTTTGCTTCTTATGAAATGGAGAGGGGTCCAGACTCGTAATCCTAGGGCGCAATATTTTGGAAGACGTGCCATCACTGTAACATACCCGAGGCTATTGACGGACGCACTGTACCTTTCGGAATTTCTTGCGAGATTGAATACGAGGGGTGGCTGGCCATTAAATGATCCGCACATCAGTCTAAGAGTAGCTTCGAATCCGCCGGTACTTCCTGAAATTGCAATTTGATAAACACGCAGAGTATTATCCAGGCGAAACGCTGGAAAGAGCGGGAATTAGCCGGTAACTCGTCAAATCTCTTTTTGGAAACACCACATTGTGCTCTTTATTTAGCACATCCGCTGTTCAGAATTTTTTGTTAAAAAACTCCAGCGCACAATTTTATTCTCCCGAAAAGTGTCAAACTAAGCGTAGACCGCTATGGCTTTGCGGCATATGAGATTTGTTTCTCAGTCGATATACTCGCGAATTTGCAAACGAGAGTAGCGGAGGCCCACTAAACAAGCCCAAGAAGACACTGATTCAGTTGGCGGCACGAAGAGATCCCAACCAGGAAAAGTCGTGCTAGATCGGGTCGTTGCATGTGGTTAATTTTCCCGTAGTATACGAGAACAAGGATACACATGATTGTCGTATGCACCTCAGACTCGACGTGCATGAGGGCGCAGGAGGGCTGGATTTGATTTTTTCAATCCAAAACAGAACGTAATTTACTCCAACCAATGACGCAATCTTCTCAATGAAGAAATGGAAAGCGTAGTGCTGCTAATAGAGCCGCAGATAGCGGGTACAAGCCATCCCAATTGAGGAAAGCGTGCAATCGAAATTGGTTGTGAATCATGATTTCATTTCCGGACTTGTCGCAATCAAGACCCCCCTATACCCAACAAAGCCTGAGGGTACGTGTCTGACCGTATTTTCTCCCAGATCTTGCGGCATTGTGTCACACTTTAGGGTATCCGCCGCCTTTTTTTTTGGCGGAATTAGTGTAGAAAAATAAATTCAATCTTGTGGCCAAGGGTGTGGCACGGCTCTATCGTTTGGTGCTTCTGCTGGCAAAGGAAGGGTAGTACCATGCACGCTCTGAAAGTGAGACCTGATGCCGAGAAATATAGCAAGACATCACGCGAACCACAGGCGCTGCAACCCTTGCAATGCCAGAGTTGTTTGCCAAAATTTAACTTCTTAGCTGTTTGAGGATTCCAACGGTGAACAATATATTCTCGCAAAATTCCAAAGATCATCGAATCAACAAACACTTTTGGCGAGAGTTTCATTTCCCCTGTCGTAGAGGGCACTAATAGCAAACACACGAGTTGGAGAATTCACCATCATCAACACGTCTTTGACCCTTAACTGACAGGAGCAGCTCAGCTCTGCAAGCAGCTCATCAGACCAATTCAAAAGTCGACATCAACCGATAGATTAATCGCCGTTCTAATAGCGAGCGTTGTGCAACAGCAGGTATCGATCGGTCGGGATTCTAACGCCACGCAACAAATGCATCAGCCCAGTGAAACCGTCCCAACGTGATAATCGATAAAAACAAATGACACCAGATCATTTACGACGATGGCTCGAGATCTTCCAGGTCATCCGACATCGACAGGAGGGGGTGTTCAAAGAGGACAGGTCTCAATGAGGGTTCTCATACTCGTTCCAACATTATGCAGCGTACAACTCACCGTCAAAGAGTTGGGGTTGAAAAGTGGATAGGG
>JAKTSS010000418.1:0-10801 GCA_030580355.1 Debaryomycetaceae sp. yHKB357
CCTCGAGGGAGCGCGTCGCGTTGAGAAGCGGCCGGAGCAACGGCGATAGCCTGCGGGCCTGCCTGACCGTGCGAGGAGATAGGCGGGGCATCGGCGTGGATGTGGAGTGTATACAGGTGCAGATGATTGATGCGATGCTCTATTATATTTACATGTCGGTCTACTTCCAGGGGTGGTTATCAAGGGCGTGGTGTTTAGTTGCAGGATAGGTGTGTTCTCACTGTACTCTCACTGTATTCTCACTGTATTCTCACTGTGTTCTCACTGTGTTCTCACTGTGTTCTCACTGTGTTCTCGCTGTATTCTTTCCTGTCTTCTTTCCTGTCTTCTTTCCTGTCTTCTTTCCCGTCTTCTTTCCTATCTTCTTTCCTGTCTTCTCACAGTCTTCTCACAGTCTTCTTTCCTGTCTTTTCCTGTCTTCTCCCTGTCTTCTCCCTGTCCTCTTTCCTGCCTCTATCCATAGTGCATGTAGGCACGCTCGTGGACGTCCACGGGGAACGGCGAGATGACCTCGGAGTTCCCCGGCCGGGCGATGGGGTCGCGCATGTACACGGCGTGGCACGTGTCGAACGCGATCTCCAAGTGGGCGGGCAAGATGGCGAAGCAGCCCACAAAGGCGCGCGGCGCCCACGGGGTGAAGTACGGCTTGGAGGGGTCTGCGCGGCCAAACAAGCCTCGCTGCCAGGGCAACCTGACTTTTGCGAGCAGCTCGTCCTGGGCAACGGCCTCCTTGTCGAGTTTCGGGTGGGCGCGCATCAGGTCGGCCCAGTGCGGGGAGAAGGGCACGGACGAGGCATTGTCGGGCAACTTTGTCTGCTGCGCCGATCGGCGGATGTGCTCGACATGGTCCTTGACGATCTCGCTCAAGAGCTGTTTCACGCGGCTCGCGAGGGTATGCTCTGCTTCATTGGTGAATTCGGGCTTCTTTTTCGCGACAAAGGAGGATACCAGTTTTGCAGTGCTGTCGCTGACCAAGGGATGCTTTGCGTTTGCCAAGAGGGTATACGCCTGGAAGCACTTTTCGGCATTGACAGGGCCGTACTCGGCGAAGGCGGAGGCGTCTACTGCGTCTTTACTGCTACCGAGGTCCAAGACGCGTAGCAAAACGGACTCGCGCGTTGCGGATTTCTGGCGCGCGATCATATCGCGGTCGATCTGGTCGTTGTACGCCTTGACCGAGAGCTTTGTGCGGGCGTTTGACTCGGGACTGACC
Source organism: Debaryomycetaceae sp. yHKB357 (assembly GCA_030580355.1). Taxonomy (NCBI): domain Eukaryota; kingdom Fungi; phylum Ascomycota; class Pichiomycetes; order Serinales; family Debaryomycetaceae; species Debaryomycetaceae sp. yHKB357. The sequence goes on from JAKTSS010000418.1 coordinate 1,214, forward strand.
GTGTCCAAGGACTTTGGCTTGGCGTGCTTGAGGTCCCAGGCGTCCTTTGGCTTCTCGCGGGCCATGTGGACGTAGCGGTTCCAGGCGGAGATCTGGGCCGAGTCGACCTTGACGGCCTTATCTAGCGAGGGCTTCGGGCGGCCCATGGCGAGCAAGACCTTCTCGGGGGAGACTGCGAAGACGTCGCCGGGACGGAGGGGGAAGGAGGGATGCTTCATGGTGACGCCGTTGACGGCGACGTGGCCGGTGAGGATGAACTGGCGGGCCTGCCGTATGGAGGAGGCGAACATGGCGCGGAACACGGCGGTTTCCAAGCGCTTTTCCAAGACGGCGAAGGTCTGGAGGGCCAAGGGGGTTTCCGAGAGGCGCGAGCCCTTCAAGGAGGCGTCCAACTGGGCCACGGACTCGAGCGAGGACAGGAAGATGGACTTCCAGCGGGACTCTGTGAGGTGCTCGCCGTGGTAGGCGCGGGTCTCCTGCTTTGCGCGCCACTTTTGCTGGTACAAGGTCAAGTTGGCGTAGGAGACCGGGGTCTTTTTGTAGAGATTGAACAAGTTGTACTTGTTCATGGAGGCGCGGACCCTTCCCCGAGAGAGAGAGTGGATGTTCGAGGCTCTGCGAGGCATGATGCTGTGATGTACGGTGGGGAGCCAATGGCTGTTTGTAGCTAGTTGGTAAGGGAGAGGCTAGAAATTTTTCAGCAGAGATCATTCTGCATATAGTGTATTCCACATCATCACGGTATTGGAATAGTATAGTAGAATATTCTACAGGTAGTGTTCTTTAATCGTAAGAATAGCATTCGAATGATTGGAACGGCGTGCGGATATACTATGGGCTTTATTATATGGCGATCTCAATTCCTAGTTGATGTCTTGAAGATCGGAAATGCATCACCGGTCAAGAATTTATTAACCACTGTGAACAAATCTTGTGACTATTTTAGAATCATGGGTTTACAGGGCAAGTATACCTTGTGTACTCTCTATCTGCCTCAATACGCGTTACCAGAGCGTCCATCAATGTAACCTGTAACTCCGCTCCAATAAAGGCCCTGAAGGCTGTTCGCCTTGTCCGGTGCTGCTCATACGCCATAAGATCCTCACCGCAACACTAAACTTGGCCCCAACCCCGTCAGGAACCGCACGCCTTCTGCCACTACAACACTGCGGAGCATTGGGGTAGGTTGGTATGAAATCAGTATTCTTCTTTAATGACGGTGTGCGTTCGGAGCTCCCTTAGACTTGTAATGCTTTGTTCGGTGATCTATTCGTGACCACGTTCAGCGAGTAGTCCTCCAGTGGCCATTCGTCGTAAGTCAGAGTGTAACAGCGTGTTCATCGTAAAAGAGTAACAGCATGTTTATCGTAAAAGTGAACAGCGTACTCATCGTAACAGCGTAACAGCGTACTCATCGACACAGTGAACAGCATGTTCATCGTAACAGTGTAACAGCGTACTCATCGTAGTCAGAGCTAGGACTGTACCTATCGCTAAAGTCGTAAACGCCTACTCGCTATAACCTCCCATCTCTGTCACATGATCAGATTACCAATCCTCACAACCTCCTACCAAGGCTCCACTACCTTCTCCCCATCAGGACATCCCGCTGTCCACCATGAACTGGTCCCTCTCCGACGAGACGGACTTGCTCAGTCTCGTCTGCGACCACAGACCCGTCGGCGCCCTCAAGGCCCAGAATATGGCCTTCATCGTCTCCGCCTTGAACTCACGCCCCAATGCTCCTTCGGTGTCCCCGCGGCATGTCTGGCAGAAACTCGCATCCTGGTTCAATCTCTCTTTGCTAGATGCCATTGACGCGGGCTCGCTGACCGAGTCCGCCTCTCCCTCCCCGATCCCGGACTCTTCCCCGCACAATACCCGTTCTGCCTCTCCGTTCTCAGCCATAAGTCCTCGGCCGGTTTCTATTGCTTCTTCCGAACCAGCAGACTCAAGGTCCCCCATGTCCCGCAATCTCCCGCCAGAAATTCCACTCCCCACTGGCGAACTGCATCCTCCTGTTTTCCGACTTACCAACACTAAAAAACAAGATACAGAGGAAACAGAGTCCATTACTTCACACCGTGCCATTAATACACCTACCATACCTCAAAACTCTTCCATCAATCAGCATTTGCCGGACAATGACGCGACGACAACCGCCGACACTGTGCCTGGTAAACAGTCTGACAATGACGACAATATCCAAAACGCTGGCCACGATCCATCTCAGAGCCCTCTACACACGCATGATGTGCATTCAGATAAAGATCGCCAAGCTGCATCAAGCACGCGGAACGATGCGATAAGCCCACACACAATTCAGGCGGAAACACCTCAAACAGCTATTACGAATCAGACAGATGTTGCTCCCGAAAAACAAGCGGCTACTGCGTCTCTACAGATCGACGATGATTCGAGCCTAGACGTCAAGAACGATAATCTGGATGGGAAAGTAGCGGCCGCAGACGAGCCCGACACGTCCAGCATGGTCGGCCAAGATGACGACGATAAAGACCATCGTACCGAAGATAAAGACCATCGTACCGACGATAAAGACCATCGTTCCGAAGATAAAGACCATCGTACCGACGATAAAGGCCATCGTTCCGACGATACCAGCGACGACGACAAGAGACTGCCGGTCCGCGAGACTCCGCGCAGACGCCGCTCGCCGTCGCCCGCGCCCTCCACCAGATCAAAACGCACACGCACAAGTATCAAGCGCGACGACGACAAGCCCGCGCCGACGCCCACCCGGAAACTGACGCGCGCATCCGTCGGCTTGTCCGTCCCCAAACGCAAAACGCGCAACTCGAGTGACTTGGGCGACTCTGCAAAGAGTAGACGCGACCACGACACCGCTAGCCATCCCAAGCCGGAGACCCGGTCGCGGCGCGGATCGACAAAGACGAGGGGCACGCCAGTGCCTGTGCGACGCAGCTCCCGGCTCAGGTAGCTCGCCATGTTGCCTAGGCCCTGTGCAGGTTCCAAAGTCGCCGCGCCTTCTTGGGGGTGCTAATCTTTTTGGTGGTGCTATTGGTGGTGCTAATCTTTTTGGTGGTGCTATTGGTGGTGCTAATCGTTTTGGTGGTGCTATTGGTGGTGCTAATCGTTTTGGTGGTGCTATTGGTGGTGCTAATCTTTTTGGTGCTAATCTTTTTGGTGCTAATCTTTTTGGTGGCGCCTCCACTGCATTGGCCAGAAACAGGCATGACTACTCGCACTCTATAGGCTCTCTTTTTGGCGAATACAATATGGAAGATATTATTTTGCGTACTGCCACTCTCCCAACTGCAAAGCTTCACGCAGAGATGACACAAAGTGCATCACAATGTTCGAAAAGGGCTGCCCAGAGCTCTCTTCAATGACTCTACATGGCTCGTTCCAGTTCGATAAAATCCGAGGCTGGCTCGTGTTAATCCCCGAATTCCCAATGATTACTCCCTTATAAAGCATGCTTTAGCAATCCTTGACGAGTATCGTACAATTATTTCTCAGGAACAATACGCCGCATTGGGTATTTATGCGCTTTTACTAGTGCTGTTCTTTGCAAAGATCAGCACAGTCCTTATACAGCTCTACATGGTCAAATTTGTGTGTCTCGAGCACCGCAGATAGACCATAAGCCGAACCAGGTGTGTCAATCCGTTTAGCCAACTCCATAGGCCCTTGCGTGTTGCTTCTCCAGATTTCACCACGCAAGATTGAATGATCAAATCTTGGCCACACATGTACGAGCAATACTTCCCTCCTGCACTTTTGCGCCAACGTACCCAAAATAGTAATTTAGCGCACACACCAGCAGACAGCCGTGCATTACAATACACGATTAATAGGGGCAGAACAGAGAAGCGCAAGTGGGCCCTGGCAAATCGTAAGCGCAATTTTTCAAGAGCCCGTCACAAGTAGTGCCGGCGCGTGTTACGTGGTATAGCAAATGTTTTGGCCCGCGCCGTTGCCAACCTTTGCTTAGTTGTAGTATCCAATTTCTCGGCATTTGATCTTTTCCAGGTCTTGACGATTCATTCTCGAGTATGGTTTGACCAAGATACTTCGAAAGTCTAGAGCTACAGCTCTCCACGCCTGATCATCGCATCGCTGAACCTACAGCGCTTTTAAAATTGAACAAGGAAGCCGCGGGATGGGCGACGGGACGGTAACATTCCGAACTTCCCCCAAGTTGCCGCCATCTCTGTATTGTACACGAAACGGAATTATCCTTACGTGCACACGGGCCTGGACTCCATGGATCTGACGAGCATTTTGGAGAGCTAGATCCAAGAGTGAGAAATCTCGGTCTATATAAAGGGACATCGCTGTCCTTCTCGGCCTGTTGCATGTTTTAGATTCCCCTTACAACAATCTTTGGATTCGAAATCTTTAGCGTTATATTGTCCTTCCTGTTGCAGTGCTTACCTGCGGACGCTCACGTTTTGGTCCTTGAGGATGCGGCTGTTCAACCCCAGAGATTCACCTCAAGATTAGCGACATTACCCCTCCAGAGAAGGGCTACGGCTGCAACTTTCTTACCGGGATCAAAATTGAGGACACCAGCGGAGGTTACGACCCGGATGTTTACTTGTTGAACAAGGAAGAGAAAGCGCCCGACCAGTTGCAGCGGATAGTGACGAGCTTCAGTACTGACAACGGCAAATATGGTTGTGCTAGAGTGACTCTCACTGGAAGCATCACCAAGTACTTGCCGCACCGCATGGCAAACATTTTGGTGACGAAAGATTTGCTCAGCGCTCTGCTTGACAACGCGACGTGTTCAAAAGTAGACGAGGACCCACCGACCTACTGCAGTGAAAGCCATGCAATTTAAGGGTGGGAAATTTCTCGCTTGAGCGGGCTACCTTATGACATATTCGTTCTCATGGACCCGGGTAACGGCGATGGTCCACGGTCATGGTGTGTAGTCAATGGATCTGGATTCAATGCCTGTGTGTCATGTTCTGATTATATGAATGGACGGGTCACACGTGAGGACTTGAGCAGCGTTCGTCCACGGTGTAGATAATTGCGCCGTAATGGCGCAACGTTGTCAAACCATATTGGGCTCGAGTGATATTTGGTGGTGCGTTTCAAACAGAGGCACCGGTTGCGGGAAATGTGCACCTTGTTGATAGCCATTAAAGTAAGCTTACAGGGTTTCAACAATTCTTATTATTTTAAGATGTATTCAAGAGTGTACCAGGTGGAGATGATGCGAAGTGGGTAGGAGCGGAGGGAGAGACGAAAGCTGAGTCAAGGGAGGTGGTAAATTTCTGATGGACCTGGTTGGTTGTGTCGGGACGTCTGATAATGCCAACCACGGCTAATCTTACTATTCATGTGATCCATGTGTCACTCACGAGTGATGTCTGCCTCTGTTGAATCCAACTAAATTCAGACACCTCGACTTGTGCGGTGACCACCGTCTCTGTGTCAGGTTCCAAGTTTGTTTCAATTTTGTTTCACAAATCATAGCACACATATAAGGTCCGTCCAGCACTAGACTAGTGCTAGTCACTGCCCTCTTCAATCCACGGCAAGTACGTGGTTCGCCGACTTTGCAGCCATTTCCGTTTCATCTTTTGCACCCAAATAACCGACGCGAAAAAAACGTCACCGCTCTTCTCCAAGACGCGTCCTGGCAAATGCATCGGCCACCGCGCCACTGCCAATTGCGCCGCTTGTGGCAGCACAGAACCTCGCCGTCGAGGCCTGGCCACGTCTCGCTGCTTCGACGCGACAAGACTGCCGTTCTCCCTCTATCAAAGACATTCCACACTCTCGGCCCATGGCTAAAGCCGCAAAAGACATCCCTGACCTCCAGCGAATCGCAACCCACTCCTAACCCAATCCTCCCGGTAAGCGATTGGGATCGTGGCGGGCGCACCAAGGATACAGGATTGACGAAAATGTACCACCAGATCCAGGAAATCATCGTGGCTCATCCCGAGTGCGTGTGCTTGATTCAGGTCGGCAGTTTCTACGAGCTCTACTTTGACCAGGCCCAGGAGTATGGCCCCAAACTATCTCTCAAAGTCGCCATTCGCAAGACGACCAACTTTAATATCCCCATGGCCGGCTTCCCCTGCTCCCAGCTCCAGAAATTCGTCAGGCTCTTGGTCTGTGACCACGAAGTTACTGTCGCCATCATTGACCAGTTCGCGGAGGATGCAGGCGCTACCCGTTTGTTCTCGCGCCGCATCTCGCGCATCGTCTCGCCAGGCACCCTCGTCGACGAAACTTTTCTAAACTATAACCAGAATAACTACTTGCTAGCTATTCACTTGCCTCAGCGCAAGGGCCCAGCGCCGCCGGACCCGGCCACCAAAGTGGGCTTGGCGTGGATCGACGTCTCCGTCGGCGAGTTCCACGTCCAGGAAACAACCCTCGAAAAACTCCCCGCCGATCTCGCGCGCATCGCGCCCGCAGAAATTATCTTGCCGAAACATGCCCAGCACCACAACTTGCAGGACGGCTCGTGGTACCCCCCGCTCATGGCGCTCCGTCGCTACTTTTTGCGCTACCACAAGACGTCTCACGGCCACACCCGCATGCTCAAGGGCGACCCCCAGCACGTTCGTCGCGCTATAGAGGCTCTCCAAGTAGGCGAAGAGGCCGCCATGAACATGGCCTTGTCGTACGTGAGCGTCAACTTGCCCGGTGCCAATCCGTCTCTCGAAGTGCCCACACAGCACGTTCCGGCGTCCGTGCTCCAGCTCGACGCTCGCACACGCCTGGCGTTGGAGCTAACGGAGCGGGCAGGGGTGGTAAGCAGCAAGCCGTCGGCTACAGGGACGCTTTTGCTGCTGGTCCGGCGCACATGCACGCCGCTGGGTGCTCGCCTCCTCGCGCAGTGGATAAAGGCCCCCCTAGTAAATGAGCGCGAGATCGCCCGTCGCCATGATTTCGTTGACGCCTTTTTGCAGCATCGCTTCGTGCGTCTCTCGCTCCGCCAGCACTTGAGCCAGATCGGGGATTTCGTGCGCCCGCTCCAGCAGCTAGCGTACCACACGGGCGACTCGGTGCTGCAGCTCCGCCAAGTCGGGGACGGCATTGCAAAGCTCCAGGCGCTACGTGACCACTTGCAGGCCCAGTACGACGCGCATCCAGACGATCTCGCGGTTCTAGGCCCGCTTCTCGACGTTCTTATTATCCCACATCACATTGCGTTGAAGATTGATGACGCTATTGGGATAGATAACCCAGTCTCGGAGCAGGCTTCGTCGATCGTGGAACCAGAAGCTGACGTGGAAGATGATACTTCCACGGGCAAGATGAGCAGCTACGCAAACAGCGCCATCTCAAAGTATCGGACGTCTGCCTCCGATGACGAAGAGGCAGAGGCCGCACAGGCGTTTGTCGTGCGCCGTGACTATAATCCAGAATTCAAAGAGTTGCATCGCGAGTTTGCCGAGTTGGAAGCGGAAGAGCAGCGGGTCATCGACACAGTACGCACAACAATACACGAGACTGACGCTCTGGCAAAGCTCGTCAAAAAACAGCAGCACTTACGGTTTCAAAACGTCCTTTTCGTCACCGGCAAGATCAGGACCATTCAAAAATTGGCACAGACATTTGGTGACGATGTGTGTCTCCAGAAAAAGCAGTCTCTAACGCTCAATCCTCGCGGATGGGCGGACGTGCAGATGCGCGCTGACGACAAACGTAATCAGATCTTGGAAAAGGAGCGTGAGATTCTTCAGGAGCTTACTGCACTTGTTTTCTCGCAGGTGGCAGAGATTCGGGCCGCCACGCGGCTCGTTGACTTTTTGGACGTTACCCTGTCGTTCGCGATTATTGCGGAAGAGCAGCAATGGGTACGGCCGCGGTTTGTCAAGACCAAGCTGCTCAGTATCCAGGCGGGGCGCCACGTCGTGGTGGAAGCAGGACTCAAGTCTAGCGGCAAGAATTTCACCCCTAACGACACCAGTCTCACACACGAGACACCATTGTGGGTGATATCCGGGCCCAACATGGGCGGTAAGAGCACGTTTTTGCGGCAGAATGCACTTATCGTGATTCTTGCGCAGTGTGGCTCGTTTGTGCCGGCAGCACGCGCCAAGCTTAGCATTGTGGACAAGGTGTTCACGCGGATCGGGGCACTGGACGACTTGTACAGCGACTTGAGCACGTTCATGGTCGAAATGATCGAGACCAGTGCCATTTTGCGCCACGCCACGCCGCAGTCGCTCGCAATCGTCGATGAGATTGGCCGCGGAACGGGCGGCAAGGAGGGGCTCGCTATTGCGTATGCCACATTGGTCGCGTTGTTGCGGGAGAACCGGTGCCGCACCCTTTTTGCCACGCACTTTGGCACCGAGTTGAATGCCATGTTGGCCAAGAGCGGGGCGTCGGACCTGCGGGGAATTGCGTATATGCGTACGCGCATGCTCAAAGTGCCGGGCACCAGCAAGTGCAGGATTATTGACCACGCGCTCGAGCCGGGGATCAGCGACATTTCGCACGCGCTCGAGGTGGCGCGACAGGCGGGGTTCCCTGCGTCGGCATTAAGCACGGCACAGAAGGCGTTGGAGGAGTTGTCCTTGTAGATACTAACTTTCGCATCAATCGTAGATAATAGACAATCATAGAAATAACAATCGAGGAACATGACAATCGAGGAGCATAACAAAACATAACAATTCAGCAAAAGGAGACCGCAATCCATCAAAAGTAGAGATTGCAAAGTGTATAAAACATGTAAAGATGAGAGTTTCAAGAAAATGTAAAGTAATAACAAAGCAGCCAAGAAGAGGCAACAAGATTAAACAGGGTGACAAAAAGAGAATAGATTATATCGAAAGAAATGGAAAGGGCAAAAGACTACTGGCTCTTGTCGAGCTGGTCCAAAACCATCTGGCGGAGCAATGCCAACTTCTCTTCAGAGAGCGGGGCGCTTTGGGAGGCCGCCAGATCCAGAGTCGAGGGCTGGTGCGCGTGGTCGGGATGGCCAAAAGATTGATCGAAATTCGAGGTTGGATACGCTTGGTCCGAGGCGTAAACATCGAGAGGGGCGGCGGGAAACGTGTGGTCGGAATTACTGGGGAGAAGCGGCGGCTGTCGGCTAGTGGGCGCGGTACTTTGGGCCTGAAGCGATTGTTGTGGGTGCTGCAGCGGGTCCGGGTGGAAAGACTGGCTCACCAGGCTAAAGGGCACGCCATAGGGCGACAGAGCGCCGTAGACGGGTGGTTGCGACATATAGTGGGACAGGCTCGACAGGGGGTACTGCGATTGGCTCACAGAATTTGCCAGGCCATGCATCGGGCCATACACCTGTGATTGGCTCGCAGAATTTGCCAGGCCATGCACCAGGCCATACACTTGTGATTGGCTTGCAGAGCTTGCCAGGCCATGTACCAGGCCATAAACCTGCGACTGGCTCACAGAATTTGTCAGGCCATACACCTGTGATTGGCTTGCAGAGCTTGCCAGGCCCTGCCAGCTAGAGCTCTGTTGCGGCAGGCGCGATTGGAAGCTCAACATCAGGTCGTAGGCCAGGGACACTGGGTATTGCGGGGCGCGGTGTGCAGAGAGCGGCGCCACCGGCTTTTGGGGGAGGGCTACTCTCGAGGCTCGGGCAGAGGCGGCGGT